>JAVQJF010096996.1:0-124453 GCA_036023855.1 Gadopsis marmoratus | reverse complement strand
TTTGTCCTCTTTGTCTATCCCAAACCCTTTGCCTCTCACTCACACGCCGATGGCAGTGAGCTACTAGTGATGGACATTACAGCTCTTTGAAGGCAGTCGGATCCGATGGCTCCGTTTCTTTCCGTGCTCTTTTTTTCTGGTGGCAGGGGTTGCCAGGTTTATCTTCCTTTCACATGCGGGGACTAGGTTTAGCAGCACTACACGACTCATAGTGCTAGACCTAAGGTCAGTGATGTCATTGAATTTACTACTTTGAATTTCCTCTGTGTATGAAACGTCGCCTTGCCTCAAATGCAAATTCATGCAAATAAGCGTCTTGCTCAAGGGAGTGCAAGGTAGCGGAGGCAGGGAAAGGACCCAAATGCAAGCATGTTTGTAGCATGTTGTGTAGAATGGGGCTTGCATGTGTGTAATGCAGGAAGACAGGCGACAGGCAGGAGCAGGTGAACACTAGAGAACAGGTGACTCTAAACAAAACAGGCGAGACAAGAACAAAGACTGGAAGAATTTCAAAATAAAAACAGGAAACGCAGACGTAACAAAGGATGCTTTGACAAATACAATAAATGAGCTTGGGATCCAACGGCCAGCCCCTGAGATCAGCTGCCCACCGAGATGTTAGCTAAGACGGGACATTGGTAACGACGCAAGTGCAAGAAACATGGTCAGTTTTGGGTTCATCTCCAGATAAAGTGGTTTAGATAATCTGGGTAAACTGATCACCTGCCTGTTCCCATTTCCTCTGACCTCATTGTAGCCATGTTGCCCTGCTCCCAGATATTAGTTATTTCTTCTTGAGAACATCACCAGAAGGAGTAACGGCACCAAACTACAGAAACAAGAGCCAAATTGTAATAAACCTGACTTTTCCTTTCATGTTTGTGCACCAGCACCGAGATAAATGCCTGTGTATTTATCATAATTGGTCAATTGTTTTTTTTTTCCCTTATTCCGAGTGAACCAGCAGATCTGCCTTTTGTCCCACGCTGTTGCCCCTCATTAACACCGAGGCCACATTCCCAGCGCGGCCCTTTACTGTCGTGTGCTGCAGCTGCTTACTGGCCCATTACAGATGAGACAAGCCTGGTTAATACTTACAGACACTGAGAAAGGTCACAGAATAACAGTAAACTATTTAATGAGAGGTCCAACCTGTTCAGGATCTGACAAAAGCTCCATCTCAGTGATTAAAACAGAAAAGAGACGAGAATAAGAAAACAAGCATGAAGCCAGGCCGGGGGCCAAGCCTGACTGCAGGGCGTAATGAATACTGCAACAGCCGAGTAACTTTCTCCTTTTAGTCAGGTACAAATGTAGAATAAAGGTCAGTTCTTCTCCCCTCCGCTTTGTAAGTGGCTTTAACATGCTTGTCAACAGCGTTGTTGAGCCCATGATTAGGATAATTGGACAGAGCCTGTGCTTATAGGCCCTGTGTGACGACACTGAGCTGTAGATTTATAATAAGAAGAGAAGAATCACACCTGTCACAGTGTCTGCGGGTGTCTGATTTATAACACTCTTTCTGTACATATTGGAATGGTTTTGTATCACACAGGTCACGGGAGTCAGCGGTAGAGAGAGTCTGGAGGTTCAACTTCCAAACCAACTAGATCTTTTTCAACTTGGAGACAATTCTGGTCTTATTTTGATAGATTTGACCTTCATTTGGACAGGCCATAATAACTGAGAACTGACCAGGATCCAAGTCAGGCCAACGTCCAGTTGTAAATTCCTTCCTTAAAATTATTTATCTTGGCACAGCAATGCCGTCTGCCGTTACCGGTGATCTCTCACCCAATTTTATCGCCCTGCTCTCGTCCACTAAAACGATGTTCGCCGTCTGCCTGAATCCGTGTGAATGCATCTTAACTTCAAATGTTTAATGCCACCGAGGCAAACAGGCTCTCTGTTAGCATGACTTTATTATCTACTAAAAAGGTTTAATCATAGACTGGATGTCACAGACGCGTCGTCACAGAAGAAACCAAAGGACCTGAAGACGTCAGATACAGCAGCAGAGAGCGAAGCCTCGGAGTGGGAGCGACGCTGCCGAGCTCAGAGTCTGCATCGACGCCCCACGGTGATGAAGATGTGTTAGAAAACCGTCCATAGCTCACTGAGAGATGAGCAACAGAAAGAGAGTTCAGGGGGAAGGAGAGGAGGGCAGGGAGGCGGGGAAGGAACAGGAAGCGTTGAGGCGATGGCAGAATTTAGATATTCGGGAGGTAAAGACAGGAAAGCGCTTCCTCTTTGCAGGATAAAGAGACTCCTGGGATCAGCTTCCCCTGCTTCCAGGGCCGAGCACGTGCTCACTTGCATTTTGAAAACCCCCTAAAATCATACCATATCCCCCCGGGATGTCGCAGCAAGTCCCTGTCGGCAGTAAGAGAGAAGACAGAGAACTTCTACACATCTAAATACTATACATCCTTGAGGAGATTCTGTAAAATATGCCAGTGTGTAACTTTGAGTTTAGGTTGGTTAGTTAGACTGTTAGATTATTGTTTTTTGGAGATTTATGCCTAAATGCAAAAACAATCTCACCACAAAAAGGTTTTCCTTTGGAGCTGGTGTGAGACTGTAGCCCAGCGTCTGATATTTGGTCGTGATTCGTGTTTAACGTTTTGTAAGTTCACAGACCGGCACCAAGTGATGAAGGACACGAACCAATCAATCCTCATCGGCCTGCTATCAACTGCTTTGTGTTGGTTAATTGGACTGCGAGTTGTTGGTCACGATTCAAGAAATGATGAGAGTTACTCCAAGACACACTGAGGGACAACTGACTTTACAGGTTAATGGAAATGTAGCTTGTAAAAAAAACAAAAAAAAAATAAGGCTTTTAAATTGGTTGGTTAAAGAAAAATGTAAAAAATAAAGACCTAATGTTTGGCTTAGAGAGAGATAAAGAGTCCTCTTCGATCAGACCCAGCTCTGCGACAGGTCACCGCCGTGCTGCCTGCCTTTAACCCAGGAGAGAGACGGTGGTGATAAATTACCTGCCTCTTTTCGTTGCTCGCCCTCTCTCTCCTCCCCCTCGACTGCGAGAGGCCGACATCTTAATCATAATTGTGTCGTAGGCCATAAACACTCGTACGCCGGGCTGCGGAGGCAGCAAGCGACGGTGCTGAATGACAAACAGCAGCAGCGTCACCTGCAGAGCACGTCGGGGGGAACCTTTCACAGCTCGCAACAAAGACCAGCGAGACAGGAAGTGGAGTACGAATCAGATTAAAGACAAACCGTTACAGAGATTCCACACGATTCCACACGATTTCTTAACGCTTCTCGCAAATTTCTTGGTCCCAGAAGTGATGAAACTCCGTAAAGAAGGTGGAGTGTTACTAGTCTCACACAGCATGACTTTTACTGCTTTTACTGTCACAGGCTAAGACGTCACTCGGTAGCGTGTCAAGAGTCCTACGCCCAGGTCAGACCAAATTAAACATTCTAAAACAAGGCACCTGTTCCAACAACCAATCAGCTCGTAAAGAAGTCAGCTGTTTTCGCCGTTTCATCAATCCTACAGATGCAGCAAGTAACTCGCGATCACTGTCCACATTCATGATTTAAGACGTTACAAATCATGTCCAGCAATATAAAACAAAGGAGCCTGAAGAGCTGGCAGTTAGGACGGAAGTACAGAGAGTCGTTGCTATGGAGACGATGCACCGTCTCGTCCAGGCGCATTGACAGACCCAAGACATGCCGGCTGAACTAATGCTGCACGTTTAATCCTTCCCCATGAGAGACTGTTGAGTAAAACAAAGCCATAATCTTAAGTAGTTTCATTCAGGTTCCAGCCTGTGGAAATGATACAGGATGCAATATGTTATTTAGCCGCAGGGTAAGAGAGGAGTTGCTCTATGCAGCTTTTATGTTTTGCCTTAAAGCCTCATCAATTTAATAATGCAGCTGCACTTCTCTTGGTGGTCAGTCGATGAGCCCCGACGTCTGAGAACTAATAGTTTGCCGACTACAGCCGTCAGAAAGTCAAACTACCTGTAAATATGGACGCGGTGAAAGATGCGGTACCACAGCGATGATGTCAAGTCAACACATTTGTATTTATTTAAGCCAAAATCAAGTATTTCAGAGGGCGCCCTCTGTCCTTTGACCCTTAATTCAAATGAAGAAACACTCCACACACAACAAACACCTTAAACAGGAGAAATAAAGAAACAGAGGAGGCCCGTCTTCCAGGAAGGACTCGCACGAAGCGGTGAAACAAAATGGCGGCAACATTAGGTGAATATCAACATCGTGAGTTCCAGGTATAGAATGCAGAATTACATGGAGTGACAATAAAAAGAGGCGAAAGTTGTTCTATGGGATGGATTTCATGGGAGAGTTTTAGGCCTCAGCAAGACTATTTTCATGTCAAACAGTGAAACTAATGGATGCCTGAGAGGTAAAGAGCGTTTGCTCAGCTGGTTTTACTGGGACAGACGCACTAAACCCCACGACTCAAGTCAGATTCAAACTGTTTGGTCAAGTTAAAATGTTAGTTACCTGTGGGGGGGCGTGTCTCTTCCCCTGCCCGGGACCTGAACTGCCAAACCCGGCTGGAAGGTTCCACTGGTAGAAATAGACGGGGTTCCCGGGGGAAGAGACCAAGTGGGAGGGGTGTTTTTTCTGTTTGGGGACATGGCTGTAGAAAAGCACTTTTTTTTTTAAGGAAAGATAGTTTAAAATAAACTTAAATTTTTAGGTAATATTATAGTAAATTGGAAAGGCGACTATCCTGAGCAACAGTTGAGTAACAGATAATTGGGGGGTGGGTGAGTCCACCTTAATCTCAGGGAGTCTGTTCGGGGGACAGGAGGAGAGAGGTAGTTAGTGACAGAGTGTCTTTTTAGGAACTGTTTGTTCCTTATCACTTCTCATATCGACTCAGGCCTATTTCTGCGGTGGAGTTTAGCGGCAGCTTAGGGTTATGTCATTTTCTTTTGAAATGTCTGTGTTTGATGTGTGGCATCCTTAGACAAAGACAGCCTCGTCTTTGCGTGTCGTTGTCCTTGGATAATTGACAAAGGTTCATCCACTCTGCAGCTCTCTCTCTCTCACTCTGTAGAAACAGTCGGATGTTGGCCCTGAACTGAAACGTGTTGGATAAATAAAACGCGGACTCTTCCACTAAGTCAGCTGGCGTTTCAGAGACATTCTTCACATTCGTTTAGCGGTTTAGACATGTACGAGCTACTGTACTGGGAAGTCTGCACTCATAGATTAAAGCAGTGTTGGCACAAAGAGAAATAATCCTCTCCACCAGTGCAGAAGTGGCTGCTTCAGTGCCTAAGTCATTCCTCAGTGTGTCCCTGGTATTACACTGGGATTGACGGTGATCCAGAGACGAGCAGACACCTTCTACTGGCTTAGCTGCCAGTCCGTCTGCAGGAGCTCTCTGCCTATTGGACGGATCTGTGGGGGATTTCTTCAGAGGGCGCTTGTGGATTTTCCGTGGCTCAGCTTCTCTTCCCCGAACCGCAGTAAATAAATATTAATCTCACAGCCAAAAAGCAGCTTCCTGGAAGCAGATCCTTGGAAGCACGTCTGTGGTGTTTGCTGTGCAGGGGGTCTCTCCCAGCCAAAAACACTCTTTCTGACTTTGAATTATGGTTCTTGTATTTCCAGAATCCCTCAGTGAAGAGCATTTTTACAAAAGCAGGCTATTTTATCACGATTGTAAGAAGCATTTTTGTGAGAGAAAGGCTAAAAGGCTGCAGCCATTAAAATGTAACATCATCTCCTTTCAGATGTCCAGTTTTGACCAAACTGCTGTCTGACTTTTCACTAGCAACTGCACAAAGAGGGCAGCTGCTCCGGGGGGGGGCCAGGCCCCCAAGGGCCCCAAAAGGTTTCTCACTAAATATCAACTAAAGCAACCATTATTAGCCGAGATATGCAGGGGTACTGTAAGTTCTGCTCACACGGCACATCTTCCTAAATAAGGCTTTTGTTTAATCAAGTTAACACTAACTGATTGTCACGGGAATAAACTAGGGCAAGGCAGTTTTTGTTCTGTCTCCCACGTCCACACCCCTTGTCCCCTACGACATTTAATATGGGTTTAAATAAAGTTTCAGCCATTTTCCAATTATGTATTCCACTATCGGTTAGATCAATTTAAATGCTGAGCTTTGGCGACGCAGTAACTTTGCCCACGGTACAACAGGGCAAAAGTAATATAAGCAGTCAGACTATCCTGATTTGGACGGAAAATAGAAAGTGAGTGCAGCACCCAAGAGTTGGCTATAAATAATCATCAGACAGGAAATCTACGGCATGGACTGTAGGTCAAGGTTGAACCAGGACGTTGGTCTGCAACAGTCTGCAGAAACACCTGGGAACAGAGCGGCCGTCCGTGCAGCTACGTTGGCGACGGGGCCACATTCGAATTTGCAGGTTTCGCGACACGTTCCGGTCCAGACTTTTCACAAAGGAAACAGGGAAGCAAAGCAAGCGCCCACTGATCATGATCACTCCCAGAACGGAGGTCATTTGAACCCAAAGCATGTACGTCGTCTTTGTACCTAAACCTAACAACTTCCAGTCTGATCATAAAACAAAGCAGTGATTTGTAGGGAGCTGAAAAATGATGTTGTCCTACTGGCAGAGCATAGAGACACAGAGCATTTAAGTCCCGCCCACACCGGAGGGGAAAACAATTCTTTCCTGTTCATTGACTGTGTATTGCGCTCTGTCTCTATTACATCAGAACAATGCTTCCTATAGACAGACGTGACCACGGGCCGTGTCCTCGGCATATTCAACGGGAGCAAGGTCACCGATCGTGCACGTTGTCCAGTCTGCAGACAAACAGACGTGTGATAAGATGCAACTCATGTAACTACATGTTTAGTTGGAGCTGAAAATATGGTCAACATCCATAATATCACTCGGAATTTCATTTTGGACCAAACCTCTTTGCATTGATGTCCTCTGTCACAAGCTGAGCGACGGGGGCTTTGACTTATCTGCACTTCAAACATGGTTTCCGGTAAACATGTGTGGTATTTACTGCTCACAGCGCTCATCCACAGCTCCGTCATTATCGGTGCTCGGCTGCGGTTGTCCATCTTCTCTCGTGCACACTGAGCATTCATTGCTATGCACCGCGTTGTTTGGGAGTCTAGGACTATTTAGAACAACAATTTTTATGGTAAGTGCCAATCGGTCATGCTGTACTCTCTCAGGGACGTGATGGAGTTAAAAAAAAGGAACGCAAATAAGTATACAGAGAGAGAGAGAGAGAGAGAGAGAGAGAGAGAGAGAGAGAGGGAGATGAAAGTGAAAAAGACAAAGATAAACTGAGATAACAAGAAAGAGGGAGAGGCTGAAATAACTCAACTTGGACAATAAAACAGAGAGATGGGGGGGAGAGGAGAGAGCGAGTGAGCATATGAAGAGAAACCAAAAGACAAAATCAAAGAGACAGAGAGGGAAACAGAGATAGAGGTAGAGAAAAAGAGAC
The DNA here is from genome assembly GCA_036023855.1 of Gadopsis marmoratus. Taxonomy (NCBI): domain Eukaryota; kingdom Metazoa; phylum Chordata; class Actinopteri; order Centrarchiformes; family Percichthyidae; genus Gadopsis; species Gadopsis marmoratus. Next base: position 116,979 of record JAVQJF010096996.1, on the reverse strand, counting down.
AATAACCTTGAAGTTGAAAACGAATGAAAGTGAAACTATGGCTTGGATTTTTCAAAGTCTATGCAAATAAAATTAAGTCTATACAATATTCACGTGCCCTATGCATGCGGAAAGAAATGATTCAGTGCTGTAATCACGTGTCCGTAGCATCGCTTTGTTAAGGTCGGGGGAAGAATGCAGTCTGAAAACGCCTGCAGTGACTTGAACCATGAGACAGGCTGTTTTCAGAGTTCAACCAAATCCAGGATCTCTCCCTTCAACGGAGTGATTTTGTTGCCCAAACCTAACCACATGGAGGTCTGAAAGGAAGTGCACTTTGTACATCCACCATCAACTCCAACCACCTCTCGGAAGGGGGGCGTGGCTCGACGGACGTTTATGCAGGAGACTTAGGTGCATGATTGTGATGACGCCCAAACTCAACTGTAACCATAACTGTGTTCTTTCCCTCAACTTAGGTATGATGTAGCTGTCATGCACCGATATTGCAGAAAGTGAGAATTTAAGAAAACGCTGGTCTTGAAGGGGAAAAACAAACCCTCGTCATTGGACATAATCCGGGCTCTTGCAGAAGCGTCCCTTCACAAAATCCACAGTCCTCATGAAAATGCAATGCTAATGCAAGTAGAACAAATAAAGACGGTTTGTTCCAAAGTTTTGTTTTGCCCAGTAGCATTTCCTCGATCAGCTGCAGCAGTATTTTGCATGCAGGTTTGCTGCTGGGACCAAACACATTAGGTAATAAACCCACATGCAGCTACCAGGACTTCAGGTTCAGCAGGACTTTAGATTGCAGTTTTGGAGAGAACAAGGACTGTGGATTTTGTGACCCATTCATGGCCAACAGGGGGAACAATCGCAGAGAAAGAACACTAACTTCTGAGACACTCCCTCACGTTACCAGTTTGAGAGGACAAACTACCCCCCAAACAACACTTGTCTGCTCCTAATTGGGACAAAAACATATGACACCTTTCCAATTATCGCTCAATACTTGAAATCGTGCTAAACTGTGTCAACAGCAAATTAGTGTCAAAATGCCGCACATGTTTGCTACAAGATTTCCAAAAAGCCAGAGACAACAGATGCCAACTTGTTAATTTAAAAAGAGTCATCAGTGTATCTCAGCATGACATCGTGTTTTCTGCAGAAGCTCAGTTCTGAAGAAATAAAAAAATGAGCCACTTAAACACTTTACAAGCAACTAAAATTTAAGGATCAAGTTTCCCTCTAATCTGACTAAAAGGCGTCTCTGAGCAGCTTGAACGGCAGTTCTGACAAGTTAAATCTTTATGGTATTGTATTTGTTTCGGGCTTTCTGATTACAATATTCAGTTCAGTTTTATTTATATAGCGCCATATCATAAAGTTATCTCATAGCACTTGTTGATATGGAGCAGGTCTAGATTGACCTTATATATATATATATATATATATATATAAATCATAGACTATAAGTATATAGACTATAGTGAGACAGAGACTAACAGCCAGAAGGGGTTTATTCTGTGTACAGGAAGCAAGACAGAAAAGGGAGGCATCAGAGGACGTGGTTCAAACTGGTTCAGACATTCAGACTAAGTCTGTACTTACAGTGGATGTTCTGAATGTTACAATGAAAGTGGACGTCACGTATTAAGAGTAAATCTTTTGCTCCCAATTTTTCTGTTACATAACGCGCAGAGGAATTTCTGAATTCTGGCCAAAAAGCAGACTGATGGATAAATCATGCTGTTGAAACCTGGACCCACACCCTGACCTCACGTTTACACTGCGAGCAGCACCATCAATTTGCAGATTAAAACTGGCAGAACACACACACATTCATCTGGGTGTCAGCAACCAACACAATCTTTCCAGCAAGTGTGACAAAGGTAGACGAAAGGTTTTCTGCAGACCTTAAATCTTCCCACTTTTAACATTCTTTAGCCCTCGATTATGAGGTTTGGAGAGGCTGATGGAGCAACCTTTACAGAGGTTTTAGGGGTTGAATGACTGCAGTGCTAAAGTCTGGAGTGAAGCGAGAAAAAGTGAAAGCAAACAAAACATTTAGTTTCCTGCTTTCATTATGGATTCAATCCCGTTGTTTCGTGTCTTGAGGCATGCAGAACATTTACAACCAGAAACACCGATTGACCAGGGGGAGTATAATTATATTTGTCCCTCAGTTTGACCGAGGCCTGAGGAAGCTGTAATGATGTGAAAAGACAATAGGCTGTGCAAGGCCGTCACAGTAAATAAGAACGCTCCCTCTTAATTGCTTGTCTGATGGCCGGATCACACACAAGGAGACTGTAATGGATGGAGCCCCCGGCGTCCAGTCGGTTTTACAGACGCCGCTGATGAAACGGTAAACAAATGCTCAGACATATCTCGGATATAATTTCAGCATCTTAGATGCCCTTTAGCCCACAGTAAATGGCCACAAACAATGAGGGTGGGGGTCAAAATTTCCATGGAAATGACTTTGCAGCCCCACGCCGAGCCCATGTGGGAAGAGGTTGGCTCGGCGCAGCTCGAATCCAGCTCCAAAGTCTAATCCTCAAATTATCACTCACTCAGCAGATCCCCCTCTCCTCTCCTGCCTCACTTATCTCGCTCTTTTCACCTCCTCTTCTCATCTGCCTCTCATTTTGTCTTTCAAGCCCCCCCCCCCCCGCAGCTATCTATCCAACCATCAGCCTGCAGGGGGTGACGAAAATAACAGAAACGCTGCATGAAAGAAGGCTTTATCTGTAAAATAAATCCCCACAGTTGTTTCACTGAATGCCATTATGAGTCAAATTTAAAGCCTGTCACCGCCAATGAAGAATATATGAGTTTGAAAAACAGACAAAGAATGCAAACTGTGATGATGTACGACAAAAAACAAAAGAGGGAGACTAAACGTTACCCCGTGGACTCGCAGCATGTGCATGAGGATGAACATGTCGCCATGAGCATGGAGGTGACAATTTGTGGCAGTGATGTGGCGAGGCAGAAGGCCGCACACAGATGTGGAAATTCCAGGTTTTAACCACAAAGGCTCTGGATGTTTTAAGGGTCTGGAAATGCATTGATCGTGTTTGTTAGGCTGTTTGTCAGAGCCAGGCTAGCCGATTCCCCCCGTTACCGGTCTGTGCGCTAAGCTAAGCTAACGGAAGCTTGATATTTACCATATTATTTTAATAATTTACATGAGAGTCAATCTTCTCATCTGTCTCTCGGGTGTCAAAATGCCTAAAGTTTTCCTTTAAAGCTGCATTAACTGATTTTTCTGGCGACTCGGAGTGTAAACCTGAAAAACATCCACTACAGCACATTCCCTTACAAAGTTGTTGTGGCTAACACGTTAGCAGTCAGTTTGCCCAACTACGCTTCCATCAGTTGCAATGATAGTTTTCCTTTTAGCTCTGGTTTGGTCTCCGCCAACCTTTGAGAAAACGTATCTGGCTCTTTGGCCACTAAATGTTCCGCTGTGGTCGCCAGTTCGCCGTCAGCTGTTTGCTTGTCAGGTGGGCTGCACTGGCTTTCTCCGAGCGTGTTTGCTTATAATACAGGCGGCCTGCTGCTGCTGGAAGCAGGCCGACGCTGAAGCAGGCCGACGCTGAAGATGCTAAAGGCTACAAAGCTCAGAGACCGTCCTCTGCTGGTATAAAGTATTGATTACTGGAGATTTGCTAACATCACTTGTTGAGGACACTTCGGCTGCTAAACAACGCCAAAGTATCACAAAGTTGAATCAGCACCTCAGGACAGTTTCAGACTGCTGGTCTCCGTGGCAACACTGTCGTTTGGAAACAGTTTTTGTCCCGAGTCAAGATGTGTCACTGTGTGTTCTGATGAGTCATTCTTCACAACGTTCCAGGCTGTGGTTGGTTTAAGGGTTGCCCAGAGCTGACGTATGGGCACAGCTGTAGCCAGCTGTTAGATATAGAGCTCGGTCTGGGCGGCCATATTGCTTATAAGCTGTTCTGAAGATGAGCGGTGTCCTCGGTCAGAGTCACATGGAGGTCTGGGTCATAGTCCGAGGTGCTGTATAGACCTCGGGGGACAGGCGTGCTATGGGCTGGCTTCTTGTCCCTGGAAACAAACTTTAATAGAAGTCATTTCCAACACTTCCTCTCTCTTGTATTCTGTAACTTCTCTCTCTGTTTCTCGCTCCTTCTCGGTAACTTCTCACACTATCTTGCTGCCTCAGAAGCACCACATTCTTCAAGTAGGCTTTTTTAAATGTATTTTTTAAATGTGGATCAGATGAGAAAAAGGCCGATGTGTTGAAGCGTGGCTCTAATGTGCCAAACTGCTGGGAAGGAGAAACCCTCCCGACGCCGTCAGCTCTGAGCTTCGGCTGTGGAGGCGCTCAGCAGCTCGGTGGGCGGAAACACTTGGAGGGTCACGGAGTCACAGACAACGTTCTGACACGAACCAACGTTCAAAACTCGCCCGCATAGTTTTTAAAATAAAAAAATCAGGGACCTCATCAAGTCGCCCACCTATTTTTAATATTAACAAGAGTAAGCGGCCTTCTTTAACCATGCAAGTGGAAGGAAAAGTGCAAAGCTGTAGGTCTTGGTTGCACCGACTGTACCTGCTATCTTAGTTCATGTACGTGCACAAGGGTGGCCATGAATCAGTCAGTCAATTGTCCAATTACTTTGGAGCCTCTGAAAATGGGGGACTTTGTATAAAAATGGCTGAAATTCCTAAACGGTTAATGTGAGATTTTTGTCGAACCCCTTGAATTAAAGCTGAAAGTCGACTCTTCAATCACATCTTGACTGCTTTGTTCCAGATCAACTGTCGCAAAAGTACAAAACTCGTGTCACCGTCCAAATACTTATGGGCCTAACTGCACCACTACTTCTACTTCAGCCTTTAACTTTTTCAAAAAACAAATGTATATATCCATACTTTATAAATACAAACTCCAAAGCTTTAGGTGTTCTGCGTCTTTCTTACACTGAGAGTTATTCAACTTTTAAAAGCCATTCACACATTTCATCCTTCATCCCGTCCCCGTTCAAAGTCCTTCAACTGCCTCTTCAAATGAGTCATTACAATTATTATCAGCTTTCCAGTTTAGCATCGGCCTTCCAACAGCCAGCAATCACACCACACTTTCTTCAGAAATGGCCTCCTCCAGCGTCTCTGTACCTTTCAACAGTTTGAAAAAAACACAGCTTGTTGATACGTTGATCTGTGGGAGTGTCGGTCTGACTGTCTGTCTTTGGTGAGACGGTCACAGCCGAATCACATGCAGGCAGGCCGTAAAAAGGCCACGAGGAGACAGAGAGTCGGGCTGGGGGCTGGAAGGTCGGGGGGGTATTTGGAGCGCTGACTCTGTTCCTAATATAACTGTGTTTGGGGTGGCAGCTGCTGTGTGTCCTGAAGCAGGTGGACCGTGTCAGAGTCACAGTGGGAGGCGATGGACAGAAGCTACAGCTGTAATCAACGTATAGACAAGCGCAGACACTCGCGACGGATGCTGGCTGCCTGAAAGACACAGTGGTTTCTGCTAATTCGTCTTTTAATCCCAACTTTCATTACCAGACGTCCTGTTGACCCCATAAATGAGTAACCTTCAAAACCTAGCAGTTGTTCTGTGTTTCAGCCAAAGGAAAACAAGTAGCCAGAGGCCTCAGTCCCTGCAGGTTAAGACACAGTATCTGAAGTTCGGATTTGTAACTTTCATCTTCTCAGCAAAAATCTCTAATATGATGCATCTGAATAAGCACATTCAAGCGTCGACTGACTTCTGTCTCATCACGCTCACGAAGGACTGCAGCAAATCCCATCAAAAGAATTGGGATAATGAGACCTTTGCAAAACCTGAGGCAGCAATTTTGAGTTTGAAAAGTTTACCAGACAAGGCAGGTTTTCTGTCTGGATATAAACAAGGTCTCACAAATGCAGTTTTAAAAACATATCCAAGTCTAGATCATTCTCTTTATGATGATCTAGACTCCGGGTCAGCTCTGTAATAATAATAATAATAATAATGAAAAACTTTATTTACATGGCATCATTCATACAGGAAATGCAGTTCAAAGTGCTTTACAATAAAGAAATGAAATGCACCAAGTGCTTTACAGAAGAGAAGGCCATAAAATAAGGTGCAGCTAAGAAAAATAAAACTTGAACAGAATGTAAGAAATGTTAAACATAAAATTAGTGCATTTAAAAGAAGTGCAACAGTGCATACAATTTAATTGAAACATTTTAAATAATGTTAAATTTCAGATAGCTAATGAAAGACCAAGGTGAAAAACGAGTTGAAAGCTTGCCCTTAAAGATATGCAGGGAACCACGTCTCGAGTTTGGACCTGGGAAAATCCTGGAACAGTAAAAGCTAAATCAGACGGCAGCAGTCAGACGATCCACTGTCACGCAGTTCAGATGTGCACTGAAAGTCTTACTAACAGAACTGACTTTTGAGCTAAACAAGATCCCTTCACCCCAACTGACCCAGACTCCCCCCGACCCACCCAGAACAGAACAGAACCAGAGTCAGTGTTGAGGCATGTGCCGCCTCCTCCTCTACAGTAGAACCCCAACAGTAGGCTGTCTGTCCACACTCAGCTTCTTGTTACTTATTTATAGCAGCTTGTTTCTCAGAGGGACGAGGTAATTGAAACCAAATGTGTTGCCGGGACCGATTTGGGGAAGTAGGGCGGCTGGTCCACCCACCCTTCTTCTCCCTCTGCACGCAAAGTGCTGAGATTTAGAGCAAACGGCCTTGGAAATGACTTTTCTTGCAAATTTAATTTCTGAAAGATAAAGAAAAGAAAGTTCCCCGAGCTTCATTTCTCCCCAGCAAATACATTAATTTAACCGCTTCAGTCTTCGGCTCTGCATTCGTAAAGTTGTTATAATGGGTTTATTTTTGCTTCCAGGCCGGAGAGCACAAAGTGGGAGGAAGAAAAAAAAGTTACAAAGAAACATGTCTACCAAGAGGATCAAGCCACCTAACAAGGAGGAAATGCAGTTTTAACTTTTTGAAGGAATCCCGCAGCAGCGCTCCGAGCTCGGCCCACCGCAGCCACACCGACCACCACACCTAATGAGCAGCGCAAACAAGGCAGTGAAGCCACACTTACCATGCTTCCTCTCTTTGCTCTTTATCCCTCTCTTTACTTCCCCTCGTTCCCTCCGTTCTGGGCTCCCGGTGAGCTCTGCTCAAAGTCGAGGTGCGTCAGGCAGATAAAAATGGGACTGAGTTGCTGCTAAGAAGCTGCATGAGGCCTTCGCTGACCAACTCAAAGTCAGGCAGCCACCTCGCTCTCTCTCTCTCTCTCTCTCTCTCTCTCTCTCTCCTCTCCCCGCTGCCTTGGTCTCTTGTCAGCTTTTCCAATAACAAACTGCTCCACGCCTCTTTTGGCCGAGTCCCTGAGCTGCGAGCCGTTTCCTGGACGCTTGGTGGACTCCCCCGACCCGGCTGTCTCCCTTTTCTTTTTTTTTTTTTTTGAAGGCTGCTACGCTGCTGTGGAGAGTCTTGTTGCTGCAGCCCTGCTGTCTCTCCGAGTTGCAGCCTGCCTTCCTGCCAGATTTAGAACCAGACACATGTGGGCTTCTGGTTTGAAGTTTAAAGAGGCGGGACATGCGTGAGAGTGTTGTGTTGTCATGACGACCCCTCCTTCTCCAGCAATCGGAGCCCCTCCTGCGTTTTATGAACAAGTACATGGCGGCGTGTTGGGATGTTGTCTTTTCTATATACGTGTCAGTCACCGTGGTGAGGACTCAGGGGCAAACAATGAGGCTGGGCAGGAGCAGACACGGGCCGAGGTCATAAATCCAACAAGGTCAGGCAGCGAGGCCGAGGTACAGCCAAGGGTGAGGCAGAATCCTGGTCATCTACGAAACAAAGCAAAGTAGCTCTCTAATCAAAAAACAGGGATTTAGCAAAAGGCTCGAAGGCAGTCTGGCAAAGAAGGAAGGAAGGGAAGTGGTGTAAGTAGGGAAGTGGTCGACGAGGGAGCCAAGGGCAGGTGTTTATTTGGGATCAGGTGTGGATAATTAGGACATTTCAAAATAAAACAGGAAGCACGGACAATATTACATAGAGTCATACAGAAAGGCCCGTTTACTGGACCCATCACATCCCGTGTTTTTTTTAAACTACTCTTGATGTGCAAATCCTACTGGTGTTTAAAAGGATGAGATTTGTTTTTAATGTTGAGCCGAGGAATTTGGACTTTTACGTTGCTTTGGTACATTTCGGTTCTGGACCTCTAAATACTTAAGTGTCAACTCGTTCAGGTTTTGGGCCGGTGTGCACCGTTCGGGCCACGAGGCTCAGAGCTGTACTGGTATCGAGTGGATTTAAAGAAATCAACGCTTTCAATATCGCTACAAAACACATATAGTCAATTGCCAGTTTATTAGGTACAACTAAAGAAATAGAGCAGGCCAATATCATATATAATCCCGCCTTGATGAAGGTTATGGTGTTTTAGAGAGGCGTTGACTTCATGGGACTAATGTACAGCGGACCCTCATACACCCGCGAGTATTTCCTGTGCACATGCTGCGGTCGCTGTCTGCTTTAGCAACAGGCTTTTGGTGGAAACATCACCGCGGTAAGGCCTGCACGAGCCAGAGGGCGTGCACGCTCACGTGCACGTGCACGGCAGTCAGCATGCGAGCACGGCAGCGCGAGAAAGACAGGGAGCGATTTAGAGAATGCAAATTCCTCTCCTCCACTTTAATGTTCTGTGGCCTGACAGCGAGGGAGGAAAAAGCCTCACAAAGCTTCCCCTACAAAGCTCCACTTTCTTTCCTCTCCTCGTCCTCCCTCTCCTCGCAGCCACACTGATCCCATTCTCTCTGCCTGCTTGTTTGCGGTGAGGCTGATTTTGTGGGTTAGGGGAAGGCTTCACGCTTTGATGTTACATCCAGCAGTTGCGCAGCGGTGCGCCTTTGATAAGAAAAAGCAAGGTGGTTTATTATTAAAAGGGGTTAAAAATCCTTTTATATGACCACCAAAAAATAAATAAAGGGGAGGGCCGAGCCTCACATTCACCAACATTCTTTAATGTAATTTCAACAATCCTAAATGCAAGTTTTTGTTTGTCCCTTTAACTCCAACGTAAGCTGCGATGGAAAATAAAGTCCCTCACTGACTGGCAGCGCTGCCTAGAAAAAAAAATGAATAAAAGTAGCAGCAATCATTGTCTAACAGGCGAGGCGAGTCCTGAATCTTAAGTGGGCAGCCGGGACGAAGGCGCAGACACCAGCGGTGCCTCGCTGCTGTTCCCTGGGCTGCGGCTGGAGCTCCACTTGATGATGTATTAATCGATAAATAAAAAGGGAAAATCCCTAATAGGCTTCTGGTAAAGAGAGGAGGGACACAGCGAGGGTCCGTCTCATAATGAAGATGTAGAGTAGTTAAATACTCGAGGGAGGCGAGATAGACGATCTGATAAACAGGCAGATTTTTAAACAAGAGTTTAAGTGAAGATGGAGGAGATAGTTGGGGGGGGTGTTTGTGTTATTGCACGCGACAGCTGGCATTTCTTTTTCTTTTTCATTTTCACAAAGTTGTGCAATTCTGGACTGTCTTTGAAATAAAAAAATTCTTTTCAAACTAAAAACACAGCTGACCAGGCACTCAGGCTAAGCCAATCAGACTCCGGCACACAAAGTGTTCCTCCTGGGAGGTCTGAACCTCCACACCCCTCGTTGTACATTTCCACTGGGTCGCTGCCGTCTGTGAAAGGTTCCTGCTTCCTCATCACCAGCCCCACGGCGGCTGCGGTTAGCCACGGCCGGTTCTTACAAATAATTAGTCCAATTGATCGTGTTCTGTTTACACGCTCCACTATAAGCGGGCCTAAGACGTGCAATCCAGCTGAATCCAGCTCTCCGCTGTGATTTTGTACTGGAGCAGCACCTCCTGTTGAGCTCGCCAGAACCAGTGCACCCATCGGCCAGTCAGAAGATGGATCCACGGGGAAATAAGCGCTACTCCAAAAGGTGGGAGCGGTTCATTAGGTTATCAGATATAGGTCTAACTGTGTGAGGCTATACACTTCTTTATTACACAGCAGGTTTGACTGCATTAGTGTTAATACCATTTTATTCAGTAAACTGCTGGAATTTGCTGACTGGGATGAAGCATAGTGGTCTGAAATTCCCTTTTTACTGGTGATTACGAGTAGCTGACATTTACAGTCTGCATAAATCAGTCGGGTGTTTCTGTATTCCTATGCAACTGTAACTCATCCAACTCTTTTCATGCTGGAAATTCAGCAGGTTAGCTTAGCTTAGCGGTTTGCTGGGTGTTAGCGTTAGACTAGTTTGACAATATTAATGAGAGTCATACTGTATAATAGGTGTAACGTTTGTTACAGTGTAATGTAACATACATATATTTATAGGCTTTTAGCAATGTTAGCAGCATGGTTAAATTTGGTCTGTTGGTTTTTGGTGGAACCACCACTTCACTCCAGACTGAGATATCTCAACAACTATTGGACAGATAGTCTGTGGGTTGATGCAGACTTTCATGGCCTTTCAGCACTTTGATGATCCTCTGACTGACTTTTCATTTAGATGCACACCCACAGCCACCACTGTGGCTGCAGACTCTTGGTCTGTGTTTTAATTCAATGGCCTTCCTCGCTTATCCAGGAAAGCACCTCACTAAGTCTCCTCTCCAGAAGTGTCCTGGCCGAGACAGCAGAACATAGAACACAGAGGTTACAAAACGTATATGACAGCGTTACACAGCTTTCTCCTGGTTTTCTATCGGCCTGTCAACGTCTGGTTGACAGCTACGGTTTTCACCCGATCTTTCAGTTAGGTTCAACCTGAGGTCACGTAGCCAAAAACCCTGTGATTCACATTGTTTTATTCTTTCCATATTGTTTGATTATTTCTGCCTCTGAGAAATAGCAAATAAACCAATCTATGTGTTTTTGCACTTTTGTTTCTGTTTGTATGTAAATCCATGTCTGACTGTACGGATGAGAGAACAACCTGTGTGTGTGTGTGTGTGTGTCTGTGCGCTTTGACGGGGTATTTGATGGTCGCTGTTCAGTTTGTCAGTCACCCGTCTGTCAGCTTTAGTTCCTTCTGTCTGCGTGTCTCTGCAGGTATGTCTCTGTATGTCGTTCCTATAGTGATGCATAACGAATGCTGTTGTTTCTGCTGTGTTCTTGTGTGAATCGCACCTAAATGCAGACAAATCCCCAACCTGCCCCGCTCAGCCCGAGTGTCTGGATCACTCCCAGCCTGTGTCACTCTGTGTATGAAAACAGCCAATTACGGGGCCCAGGCTGTCCCGGAGACTGGGTTTTAGAGCCGCTACAAATGCGGGGCGAAGTTGGTTGAATATGGATTGTGTCACAGATGTCATCATGAATAAATATGGCCATTTCTTTCCAACTCGAATCAAACTGCACTCTCTCTCTCTCTCTCTCTCTTTTGTTTACTCTCTCTGTCTTCTTCCTGCCTTAAACCAGCTCAGACGTTGTCGTGAGAAAACAATGAACCCAAATTTATCAAATAGGCCACGTGTGCCTCATTTACTCCATAACGCTCACTGCGATATCGAAAGGATCCGGCGTTGCCTTTAGTTTTACCGTTCAATCTTATCTGAGCACGACGCCAAAGAGAGGTTGTTTCTTCCAAGAGTAAATCCATATTTCCAAAATCATTACCAGAGATTCCTCGCTCCATATATTTCATGATTCTAAACAGGTTTTTAGAAACACAAAGGAAGGTCCAATACCTGCAATAAAACAGTCCTGCGTCCTTGACCGTGAAATGATGTGAGCCAACTGGTGTTTGTGATTATTTTGTGAACGCAGTTGTACGGACCTGATATCTGGTTTACAGGCATCAACCCCATCACTCGCCACAAGAACACAGCCAGCTCAGTGGGGAGAGACAATTACACCGTCAGACCCATGGTCTCCGTGGGTGGAGGTGGGGCACGTCTTTTCTTACATAGGTCAATAGTTTTGGAACGTATGTCCCCTGATTTCCCAACTTCCTCAGTGCTGCCGACAGCTTTAAAACTTCAGCAGGAGCCGGTCAATCGAGGCATTTCATTTTCATCTCAGCGCCTCAAGTTCACTTCCCTGTTAATTAGTCACCTCGCCGCAAAACAAAGTCCTGATTGGCAAACTGTCACAAGCGGCCACAGCTGCCCTGGAGCTGGAAAATGAAGATTGTGTCACAATATTGTCAAAGTCAGTGTTTTTATCACATTATATTTTATTCTCTTTCTCTAAAGCACTGACAAGTGCTGCGTTATTAAAGTTTACAAACTGTCAGTCGACAACAGCCGGCGCAGGGCATGTATGCTCTAGTCATATTCCTACCCTGTTATTTGCCTTCAACTTGTTCCAACAATACATTATATGAGGCAGAGCAGATTCTTGCTGCATCACAGCTCGACAGAAACCACTCTTGCTGTTGTGTGCAACAAACTGCCGCACTGTGTTGTATTTTACAGGATTGCATCAGTAAAGTTTCTCCACATGCATTTTTAATAAGTAACTACAGCCTTTCTGCTGTGTGCACAATTTAAGCAGGAATGCTCAGCAAGTAATCATAATGAGGTTTATGGCACGAACGTCCCAGGGAGCGGTCGTACCTGAACTAAACCACGCTGACAAAAACTGAGCCGGGTCTTTTATTGGGTCAAGCCTGGGCTGGAGACAACTCTGTCGTTAATATATATGACAATGATTCTTATGTGCAGTTGGGGAATTTTTAAAACATACAGTCAGGTAAGATGGTGACCAATTTTATCAACAGATTTCTGGCCACACTCAGCTGTACCAAATGTGCATTTAACTTAAATAGGGACTGTTAAATCCATTAAATTCACATTAGCAGAAAATCTGAGCATAGACGCATTTCACTGCTGCAGAATCAGAGCAGTCAAAGTTCTATCTTTGAGCTTTGTGAAAGAGAAAGAACGCAACCATCCACATGACTGAGGGTGAAGTCCTCATGGCTTCGTTGTCTGGAACACATGTATGATGTAACATGAGACCTTTCATATTTGGGGTATGAGGATCGTTCATTCACAAGAGTTGCCACTGAGGGCACTTTCAGATGGACAGTAACCATCTGGTAGAGGACCGAATGGGCCTGCTGTGGTGTGTTGCTGCGGGTGAAGAGAAGATGAAATGTGAACTGAGACCCCCGATTAATGCACTTTTATAAACGCACACAGAAAAGCTATCAGAAAGCCAGGCTACAGGCAGAGCCAGCAACAAGGAGCGTTGGCTATTAATTGACTCATGTCTCGGGTTTTGACCTGGTAAAGTGAATATTCAGAGACTTGACAGCCTTTCATCTTGACTTGCAATTTCATGAAGACTTGTGATTCGACTTGGACTTGCCCTCGATGATTTGCTCTGAAGGTTTTCAGGCTAAAAGCAGTCCTGTGTTAAAACAACACAAGGGGCGCTAAGGTTGCTTCTGATGGCGTTGAGACAATGAAATACGATCCATAAAGTCCAGTCGGTGTTCCACGTTAATGCGGTAAACTGTTTCTAATACTCACGACAGCAACTTTTACCAAGAAACCTTTGTTGCCATGATCACAAAGTAAACAGTAGAAAATATGCCTTTTAGGAATAAGTGCTGGCGTGTGTTTGAATGAATGACTGGTGGCTGCGTTTTCTTCATGCAAGGCTAAAGTTGGTCTTACTTGGAAAGCAGCCTTACAAACAGCTCTGTTACTGGCGAAGTCAAAGTTAAGCCCCATTAAAAATAACCTAAAAGGTCAAATATGCACAGGCCATGTTCACCTAACGCACTGGAACAGGTCTTCCTCGTGGACTGACTAACCTGTAACAGCTTTCCTCGACTCCAAGGCCTCAAAGTTTGAGAGCCTGGGGAAGTTTTGCCATTTGGGAGTCAAGAGGGTAGATCTGAATTAAAAGAGACATGGTGCACATAGAGACAAGCCCAGCAGGTTAATGATCCCTGGGCCACCGCCTGGCTCCGGCCATCTGCTTAGCCTGTAATAGAAGCAGTTCCTGCTCAGCACAAATGAAGCTACGGAGGAGGGAGGAGGTAATCTGGTGGCAAGGTGGTAGGAATCTGGTAGAGGATACTTATTAAATGTGAGAGGGGGTGTGAGGTGCAGTGCAGCGCTTGCTTCCAGATAATTAAGATATGAGCTACAGGTGACAGTGATGCTAGCAAGGACGGTGGGTACTTTTGTCTCATGGCGGGCAGAACCTGCCAGCAGGACAGACAGACAGAGAGTGTCCTTATGATTAACAAGACTCTCAGAGTCTCTGTCTGACAGAGTCTGAAACACAGAGTTAGCATCTGGAAAGTCACAGAATGCCACAAAGAAAAAGACAAGAGTTGTGACAAGTTGTTTTTCTGTATATGTACGAGACGAACAGAAAGGTGACAAAACTCCGTGTAATGAGACCCTGGACATGCGGTTACCTCCAACCTCCACAATTCAACTCTTGCAACACCCTGCACCCATCTTCCACATATCCTTTCAGTTTCATCAGTTTAAAGTGCACAAACTGGATGTATGGCATATAATGTGTCACACATAGTTGCTGTATGTAGGCTGACTTTTTAAATGGTCAGTTTAAGTGGCAAGAATCAAAACTAGCCGCATGACATAAAGTAGCACGAGGAGTGAGTGGCCCATTGACACTGATGCTTTTCTAACCCTCTTCTATGGAGAAACTCTACTTTGACACTTCATTGTGGAACAAAACTTCTTTGGTTTTAAGGTAATACGCTAATTCTTAGTTTAATTATTAATTCAGTTAACCTAATGCTCGACTAATATTTGTATTCTAGAAAGTGATCAAGTGACTGTGCGTAATGTTGTCTGCCCATCACAACAGAGGTAACTGACAAAGTTAGCAACTCGCTGGTGAGGAAAGTGAAGCATTTAGCAGCTGAAGAGCCAGATATCTTTCTCTCCGAAGTTGATGGAGACCAAAACAGAGCTTAAAGGAGAGCAGATAGTGACTTACATTTGTCATGTGGACACAAACCAAACTCCAGCTGCATGCTAATGTTGCTAATGCTGCTCTAAAAATTCTGGATGAGCAAATAGGCAAGTGTTTGCTAACACATTGAGCTTATTATATGTAAATACTGTGTGTCCTTGTTGGTTGCCCCCGAGTCTCCTGGCCAGGTGCTCCTGGGAATCCAGTACATATGAGCAGTGATTTGCAGGCGAAGACTGCAAGATGCGGTCAAAAGCTCTGCAAAAAGCTGGCAATTTGACCTTGAGTTAAGATTGTTTTGTCAAGCGTTTGACTTTTCTAGCATCTACCTGGAAGAATACTGCATTCGGTCACTGCGGAAGTCATCAAACTAATGACTTTAAATCTCCCTGAAGATTGGCGATTTAACTCCTCGGGAGGAGGAGCCGCCGAATCTCTCCCCCATCAGTCCGTTTTCTTCTGTCTCATTCACTAACGCGCTCGTCCTCACGCGCCGTCCCTCTCTGGCCATTCCACCCACGTTGTCTGAACAGAGACAGAAGAGAAACATATTGCTCCTATTATAGTCTGGCGTTTGGTTTTCCAAAGAAAGCAGTGATTGTTTCCATTGGAGCGCGGTGATGTAGATGATGGCTTTGGCAGGCAGCAGACAGGCCTGCTCTGATGAGCCAACACTCAGCTGGAAGGGAACGGGACGGGAAAAGGCATGAAAGATGGTGCAGCGTTTAGCGTCGCTTGGCACCACTGCCGTGGGTTCATTGAGTCAGAAACGAAGAGGCTGTCTTTGTGGGGTGTGACTGTCACCGCTGGATGACAGATTACATTCTGGGTCCTCTGAGGGGAACACGGAGGATCGGATAATGGTTATGAAATAAAAGTCTGCCATACTGTGAAAACAGACAACATACGGCAACATAAACTGCCACTTTAAGGTGAAATACGCATTCAGCTACACAACAAAATCTGTTAGCAAAAAACTGTCGTCCCTAAGCAGTACACTGACAACTTCGCCCTCCCCACATCCCTGAACGTATTGTCTTTTAAAAGCCATATTGATTGGTAAGAAAATGGCATTTCTGGCATGAGACATCGCTGCTTGGCACAAGCTGACAACGCGGCCTTAAGAAGTC
Source organism: Gadopsis marmoratus (assembly GCA_036023855.1). NCBI lineage: Eukaryota > Metazoa > Chordata > Actinopteri > Centrarchiformes > Percichthyidae > Gadopsis > Gadopsis marmoratus. The sequence continues at coordinate 100,916 of JAVQJF010096996.1, read as the reverse complement.
AATAAACTGGTTTCCACTCCCTATACACGGATATCACTTGATTGCTGTTAACTCCCTCATGCCAGTGTCTGGTCACCTGAGAGGACTTGTCAGTTGAGCTGAGCGGTGCTTTCAAATCAAATCAGTTGATCAAAACCTTTCTTGCCGATGTCCTACATAAGGCAAATTAGTGCAGACGCGTGCCAAGTAAAATATACATATATTAACTTTTACTCTGGACGCTGTAAGACCTGTACGTGAGTTTGACAAACCTTTGCTATGCCTTTCTTATTCGTCCTAACTGGGTTAAGGAGGGTTACAGTCCTTAAAAGGCGAGAGAGGAAGCTTTTATGGATCTGTAGTGTGTCACATATCAAGTGCGCTCCACCGAGGGGAACCATGAATCAGGAATTTCTCAACATTTGACAAAATATGACGACATTTCAGAATACGGAAAGGGAGGGACAACACTTCTTGTTTGTGATTGGATCGAACCCACGTCATTTTTGAGTTTGTTGTCCCTTTCCTTGATCTGCAATGTCACTTTGTTTTGACCTTCAGGGCCACCGTAGAGAACTCAAATGACGTGTTTAACAAGCAGGGCTTGAACCTGAGGGGGTTACAGTTACATGATGAGCGTTCAAAGCAGAGCTGGGATGTTGTCTATCAATCCTCAGCAAAGTGAATGTTAAGAGATGTAGCTTTGACAAGGGAGATGACTGATGCAAATGTTGGGGAAAGTCCTCGGACGGGTGCACAAAACTCCATAGATTCAAGAGTCAAAGTCCCTATATGCATGAAAGCATTTGCATCTGGTTTAAAAAGCGGTGTGGTAACAGTTTATCAGCCGCTGTTCAGTTACGCATACCCACAGGAGCCTGCTGTCCAGTCCCAAAAACATCTGTTATAGACGAGGACACGTGCCTGCTAACTGAATAAATAAATAAATACTTCCCAGCACAATACCAACATGTAATGCACTGCGTTTTATGAAGTGAAAAGTACAGTTGTGCGACTCTACAGCTGTCAGTGATGACGCTAAATGATCATGATGATGATGATGATTAGTGTCTGGAATCTAAATGCACCGCTCACCATTCATCGTTTACCAACGAACGCAGGCCTGTCCAGTGAGGACGGTCGCATTGATTCAAATTGCATCAAGTCTGTCAAAACCGCGTGAGACGGAAATCTGAAAAACATGGCTGAAAGGCATCCGGTGTGGACAGCCTGCGACTGATTAGTGCTTTTCAGTTGGAAAACACCAGGAAATGTTTCCCAGTAAATAGTTACAGAGGGCGAGACATGCACTGAACTAAAACTATAATCTAGTCCTTACTGCCGGGTGCCTTCGCCATCCTGCTGTTCAGAATGCATGGTTTCATGTCTAGGGGAAAAACCAGGAGCTAAAGGCAGATTAGGAAGTGCTAATTAATCATCCATAATCAGAAGTTTCAGTACCGTCCTGAATAAAAGAATAATTAAAAATTAACTCCCAACAATCTTCACACGCTTCTGTAAAAAAACAGTTTGCGCTGCTTTGGTTCCTTCGGTCATTAACCTTTTTAACCCGAGGCTGTAATTCCTTTTTATTTACAGACTTATAGTTCAGTCACTCCACGTCTCAGCCGGCAATACTGATATTTCCAGGACAGATTCCACTACTTTGAATATACCAGCATTTGGGGAGTAAATATTTTAAGGGGGTATAACTATCAAACGTGTTTTATATTAACATTTTAGAACGTTAAGCTGTTGAGCTTCGGCCCAGGGGACGGAGGTTCGAATCCAGCTCCCGGTCATATGTTGTTATCTGACATCCCTGCGGTTGGTGTTCCGATTCCAGCTCCTCCCGTCCACATGCTGAAGTGTCCCTGGGCAAGACACTGAACCCTAAGTTGCCCCCGGTTGTGCATCTATCCTGACCCGTCTCTGGCCAAGACAGGACAGTGATGTGCACTGGACTCCGGCCGCCACAGAAGGCTGACCGCTGCTCCAGGATGTGTTTGAGCTGTTCTCTGCACGCGTGTATGTGTGTATCATGATTGACCACGATCGAACAAATGTGAGGCTTTTATTAATGTCTCAACCACTTTACAGTTAGTGTTATAATATAATATAGCATCTCCCAGTCTGTTCATCACAATCTAGTCCTCAATTTGGAGTTATTCAGGACCTACTCGTTAAGGATTAATTAATTATCAGGCCGTTCCTGATTCGTTCCTCTCTCCGCTCACATATTTGTGTACCGTATTAAGTTTTACCGACAAGGTTCACAAGCATCAACACATCCGCCAAATTATTTTTTGTTTTCCCAGGAAATGACTTCCGCTGACGCATTGATCATGTTGTTTGCGGTGTGCACACACAGGACTCCGTCTTCTTCATTACAGGTGCTGAACTCGGCACTGCGTTTGTTGAACTTCTTAAATTGAGTTGAACGACCGAATGAAGAAAAGAATCACCTGCTGCTGCTGTGTAACAGGGTCACCGAGGTGATGAAAATACAAAGACATGAGTGATGTGTTTAGACCACACAGACACATATGTGTGAGAGAGGACACAAGGAGTCTGAGACGGTAGCCCAATCTGTCTCCTGTGTACAGAGCTGTGAACATAGATATGATTGTATTTCAACGAATGAAAGCTTCTAATCTTTTACTCTTTATTTCATTTAGAGACACTGCAGAAAGACTGAAAAGTCGTCACCTGCGTGTGCACACGCACACAGTACTTTGAATTCCATTTGCCCCGTAAAGCTCCCCAAACCCCTCTTCTTAATTTTTCCCTTCAAAAGCAAAGCCAGGGGAGTAATCCACAATCTCAGGATCTTCTCTCTTTTGCTTCCGAATGCAAATGGAAATCCTTGTTCTACAAACGGCTTATTGAGCGGTTCAGAGAGGAAGCTGTTGCCTCTCATCGGTTTCCTGCAGAAAACCTAACGAGAATTTCTACCCATCTATTGCTGACGTCTCAGGCGAACCCGCGGTGCTCTAATTTCTCTCTTGCAGGAAAGTTATTCTGATGACGGGAATCATCGAGGAGGAGTTTAAAGCTCCAATACATCTGATCTGCCGCAATCACAACGTGGATATGAGCATCATCTCCCTGCTGATGAACATGGTGCAGCCAGTCTGAGGTTTTACAAACTATAACAGAACAGTCCTCAAAATGGTTTCAGCTACATCTAATTGTGACTCCTGAGGGGCCGATCTGACAGCTGAGTGGTTACAGCAATGGTTAGCGTTACGCTAATGACATCCTGAGTTAAGGTTGAGGAAGAATCATGGTTTTAGTTAATAAAAAGGCATATTTCCCTGCAAGGGATCAACAAAAGTTCATCTTAGTGATGTACTATTTTTCAAATTTAGAGAGAGCACATGCTTTAAGACTTAAAGTTTAAACTGTTTAGCACCACCTAATGAATAAAGGCAAAAAATATGATTTAAAGCATAAACTTATAAAAACTTAAACTTAAAGTCCTGTAAGGTTGAATCCCTTTTGCGTTTTTAATCTATAGAAAGTCACGAAATGGACGTTCATTCGTATGCAAATGTGGAAATGATTTTCAGCATTGCCGCCTCTGCTCGTCAGGTCTGTTCTTCCACTAACATGCGTTCCATATCAGCTTTATGTCCGGATATGATTTAAAGGGACTACGGCACAGGTTAAAACACCTCCTCTCTCAATATCAGATTGCTTTTATGAAAAACGCTGACCGACGTGCCGGCCACAATCACAAAAATACATTTCGCGACTCATTTCTCGTAATCTGAGATTTGCACAGAATGTATCAAATTGCACTGAGCTGAAGTGAACTGAGTCGAATGGAATCAAGCTGAACTTACTTGGACTGGAGTGAACTGAAGTGCCACTGAATTTGCTGCCTATTGAAATGAACTTAACATAGAGAATACAGACCTGTGCTGCTGGCTGCTGATAAGCAGCTGTGTGCGTGTGTGTGTGTGTAAGCCTTGTATCTGCTGTTTGATGAGTGTTGTTGGGATTTTGCTACTGAATGTCAGACACTTCCATGCGACGCACTGTTTGGCAGATGCAGACTGAGCAACGTGTCAGCGCTGTCGAGCAGCTGAGCTGTGAGGTGTATTTGTATGGAGAGTGTCTAACGCAGACAGAGAGAAGGAGTAGTTCTGTGCATCTGAGTGTGAATGCAATGCTTTCACACTCAACGTACAAGGTGAACGCTCTCAAACTGGGAACTCTTGAAGTACGACGCGGTAAAAGGAGTTTAGAGCAGAGAAAAGTAAACAAAATGTTCGTCTGAACATTCGATCCACACTGCGCCTAAATAAAAAGTAAAAGAAAATATACAATAGTATACAAATATCAATACACAGGTTTATCTTGTTTTTACAGATAAATATTAAACATAAATGTGACCTTTTTTGTGTCGTAATTGTATTCTAAAATGTAAAAAATGCTTGTTTTGACCAATCAACTTTTAAAAACCCAAAGATATTTATTTGAAAATTATATCAAAATGGAAAAGTCAGAAACTCCTCACATTAGAAAATTTGAGAAACCATTTCTTTATGGACCTGGCTTTTGGAATGTGGGCATTGTCATGTTGAAAATGGAAAATGGGCCATCCCATACTGCTGCCACAATCATCAAAAACCTCCAGGGGGCGAAGCAGAGCTTGCAAGGTAATTGCTATAATATAGAGCATGGACTTTTAGTAGGAGCAAAAAGAATCACAGATGTATTTTTGTATAGGTAAAAAAAGCCCAAATAGATGAAATGTTAATAATGTGCTGATGTTTTAATTATGTTCCTCATGTGAAACTAGAAGATGCTACCATATGAGTAATTTGCTCATATAGATATTGTTTTTTATTTTGAGTGCAATTTCTCTTTTTCTGTCTTGCACCTATAACTAGAAGCTCCTCACGTTTCTCTTATTCAGATAGAAATTGTGGTCATTGATAAGTTAGTAAGATCATCAGTATCAACAGATATACATGTAGGTGGGTGTCATCTGCATAGAATCGCTCATGGATGATGACGCATGCGGCACTCGACGTACATTCATTGGGTCAGATCAAGACGTTGGGATCTAATTAGGAACCAGCTTGGAACCTCTCAAACAAGCTGTTTTTGTCAGTTGTGTTTAGACTTGTTTCTCGACCTTTGCTAAGAAACAGCAGGTTGGAAATTTATTTTAGAATAAAGACCAGCGTAGTGCAGATTGCTTTCTTGCGAGAGTGGGTGTATGACTGCCGTTGTACCACTTTGCTCCACAGTCTCTTACCACTACTGTTCTAAAAATGTGTTGGAAACATCCATCTGCAAGAAACGGTTGAAAACCATTTGGCAGATTAAGGGGCAGCCAAAATCAAATTAAAAATGTCATGCTTGCCCTAACTACTTTGCTCAACAGAATTCTGTGAGTACTAAAAACATATTCTGATCATTACGGTGATAAAACTGGATGACTGGTTGCTTTATAACAGAGCTTGCACGCCATACTCCATCTTTAACGAAAAGAAAAAGGCCTTCCCCGTTCATAAGGCAAAATGATCAGCCTTTAGCCCCCAAAACAGAGAAATTGTATCCACAGTAAGAACACCACATAGTTAAGACATAGCTCTCCCTCAAAACCCAAAATGTTTTTAGCCTATGACATTGGTGAGGGATTAAACACACACACCCGGTGGTTGCAATTTCAGCATCCTTGTGTCCGAGAGAAAAAAAAAAAAAAACAACCTCTCAGGCCTCTTTCGTGTGAAGCTCCACCTCCAAAGCTTCACCTCATCCCTGAGCTTTTCCGCTCCGCTATGACTAAACTTAATCCTGCATGTCATCACTGCGATAGCATTCCTCTGCCACACTTTAGTGCAACCATTCCCTTAAATACTCGACAGAGATTGCACTCTGCAGTTGTCGCCCATCAGAGTCGAGAAGGCGCGAAGGTGGAGCGCAGAACGGAAGCCACCACCGACCACTCGACGGTAGCGAGAGCAGCGTGCCTGACTATAATCACACATTTCCTCTCTTTAACTTGGCGGCGGTGTCTTGCAGAGTCGAGTAGCGGAAGGGCGAACTCAAAGCACTGCAGTGGCTCGTTCCACTGCAGCTGTGTTTGAGCTTGTGATCCACAACCAAGAGGAAGTGCGTTAATAGATCACAGAGAGAGTAGTGGAGGACACACATATGGGCTTCAGGGACAAACAAGACAGGTTGTAATTGTTTGAACTGTAGGACTCCAGAACCTAAAAAAAAAAAGAAATTGTATTTTTGTAATCTTCAACTTGTGGGTGAAGAAAAGACCCTGACCTCCACGAGACTCCCTTCTGAAATAAAAATGAAATACTACTTAAAGTATAAGATATGGAATTGGACCCAGAAAAAGAAAGCCCTTGGGGACACAGTGTGGATGTGATTGATTAATTAACAAAGCCAAACTATACTTTTCTGCTTTCATGTGTTGATGCCGCAGCAGGAGGGAAGGCTGCTAAATACTTCAATGACACAAACAATCAAACGCGTCCATGGTTACAAGTGAAGATACTGTACTGAAAGCAAACATTGATTTATACAGGTCTCCTGTAGTGTCACTGTTGAATCAATTGCTGGATGCCTTCATTTACGAGAGGACCTTTGTTTTTATTTTCTGTTGTTCCTCCAGCTGCAGGTTTTAATCCCTTCAGGGATCTTTTATGTATAATACACAGTACCTGCCCGATGCTGCAAATTGGTCCCAAGTCTCTTATCACGTAGCTACCTGATAGACATAACTCCCAGCTAATAATGACTGAGTTGTTTACGCCCCACTCTAAGTATTACTGATTCCACCGTGTTCCTTAATTGCTTGTTTGTTTGGTTTTGTGCATTTGCAGAGACGCGCAGGACTGAAGCTGAGGGCAATGGTCCGAAGATCGTTATATTTTGCAAGAAACACGTCTTACCTGTCTGAACTAAATGCAAGTGTTTTTATTTTCCTTTTGTCCCGAAGAGATTTGGCTCAGTCGCTGTTTAGCGCGAATGTTTAGCACGGCCAGGTTCTGGCCATCAAATGAATCTTCGGGGTTCAAAGTTCATCCTTGAAATTGATAACAGTGAACACGGATGAGACGTCCCACAGGTTCTCAAAATCATGGAAGGCTTGAACATCTACAATTGAGGAAACTCAATCTGCTGGTGAGGTCTGCGTGATGTGGTCGAAAGCTCCAGAGTAGCTACTAAGTGGACCCTGAGGGGAGATCGACATGTCAACCAGACAAAATGCTCAATCGTCCCGAGCATAGCTTCCTAACCCTCTGTTGGCTGCTGTCCATGCAGCAGGTCCTGGGGGGGAACAAAGTACAATGGTGCGGTCAGTAAAGCCATCATCTGTGCATGTACCTAACACACACACTGCAGACTTTATAAAAGATCTTATTTCTTTCCACAACTGAAGGCACGATCACCTGCGGCCTCATTACCAATATCATATAAATTCATAGCCTGGGACCTTGATTTGTTCAATAATTAAGCTACCGCTTCTCCCTTCCCTCCGATTGCAGCTGCCGAAGGCAAGTCTGGAGGATGGTGTTAATACTGAGTGGGGAACACAACTCCTGTGTGTGTGAGTAATAGTGTTGGGCAATTGGATGTTCCCTTGGTTATAGTGTGTGTCTTGGCTTAAATTACCTGGATATTTGGCTATTTAACAAGTCAAAGCAGTGCAACATTCTCATGGCATCGCACAGAAACACCTTGACATAAGAGGATGGGGCTATCAATCTGAAGAAAATGAAAGATAATAAAGACAGTAAGAACTCTTCCAGAGAGGACAGCATTTGTTGAGACCATATCTGGCTATAAATAATAGAACCAAAAACTATGAGAACCACTAAAAGAAGCTAAAAAGCTCCACAAAGCTTCAGCGTTGACGATGCAGTCATTCTCTGTGACCCCCTTTACATCACAGGTAGACATTGATGTGTTGTTAAATTAAAGATATAACAAAAGTGTATCAGCAGAGTGTAAGTGGGGTCATTGCAATCCAAAAATCAAACGCAGAGAACACGCAAAACAAACAAAACCTCATACGTTTGGAAGACGGATGCTTGCAATTCAGCGGCAGCTTGCTCTCACGGAGGTTTTGTCGAAGCATTTTCAAAGCAACGTGGGCTTCGTACTGCGTGACATCACATCACATGTCTTTGACAACACCCAAAAGCAGAACTACAGTAAATGTCCCCTCTGACTAAAGCGAAGTGCAACTGGTTTACGTGGATGTTTGGAAAAAATGCGTTTGACAACGATCGGCAGCAGTGGAAACACAAAATCTGCAGGTAAAGGGCTTCAAACGTGCGATACCATCCGCACTGGCCATTCAACATGTAGACATGTCTACAGGGTCGGCAGCTGGCCTTGAGTGGACGCATCAAATCCAAATGTTCAGCATGTTGTGTGTTTGTGGAGGGGGGGGGTATATTCACAACATCGCGTACGCCGCCGTCTGCTTTGCCACCTTTTGCAGAGTTCAGAGGCACATCTGAATAATTCATATTCTTTATCGGCCTCTGTCAGTGACCAACAGGAGCTGCAGCAGCATCGACTGATACCTCCTCACTGCTCACCTGCTCATCTGGAGCTATAATACAGCACCTCGGTAACAATGCAGCTTTCTGTTTGGAGCGGAGACCCGACAGCAACTTTCTTTATGGATTTTTATTCACTTTTTTTCATCTTGGCCCTTGTTTGACCCCATTAAAAAGGCTCTTTGCAAGAGCTTACAAATAGGTAACTGGAATAAGCAGAACGGGATCTTTATTTTATTGTAGTTCTTTCTTTTGTCATTAAAAAGTCACGTGATTAACACGTGATTAAGGACACCATCTTAAGCAACACTAATCACAGTGGCAAGAGCAAACATTCAGTTGTCTGCCAGATGCCATGCAGCCTCCAGTTGTCCTTCTTGCCATTTGTTCCCTCACTACGTGCGTAATATACTCAGCTGCAGGAATCCGTGTGTTCATCTGCAGCTGGGTTTCCTTTTGTCGATGGATTTAAATTGAAAAAACTTCCTAGTTGCACTGCGAACACGATATTTTGTGTTGAGCCGAGTTAAACTAACTTCACCTGGTTGTGAACATTTCATTTTGAAACATGGCTTTTTGTCAGGCTGATTTTAATTTAACAAACTCGTTTTACTTCCACGCAGTCGGTGGAAGGCCACAGCACAAGAAAGGTTACTTTGTGAGTCCTTCTGGAATAAATGGTGCTGGGAGCGAGCTAACACGCTAGCTACACAAGAACATGCGAGCGCAGCCAGCTTCTACAGCCTGCCGGGCAAGCTGGACAACAAATTCATCACAATTTATACAAGAGATTCATTTGTGTGTCACCATTTGACAGCTATCCGCGGAGGCGTGTCTTCTCCAACAGACGGTGCGACACGCCTAGTCTGATAGCATCCTCCATTTTGGACTCTCTGGCTTGAAGTTCCTGCACAGGCTGCAGTTCATCAGAGTCGACGTGTAGACGAAAGCTCAGTGAGCTTCGATTTCTACTCTGCAAGTGGCCAATCCGTGGAAGTGACTCGACGTCAGTCTGAAACGTGCTGCTGTAAATGCTGGTGTGCCGGAACACAGACACAGTGTTAAGTGTCAGCAGGGTAACCTGGCTGCCAGACGGTGGCGCTGAGGTAGTAAAACAGGCTGGAGACGCAAAAACACACACCCGGCCCTGAGCATCACTGTCATCACTGTAAAGGATTCAAGACAATAAAACCATCACTCTGTAGCCAAAGACCAACACGATGCACTAATATAAAATCAGATGGATATTTATTCAAACAAACCATTAACAGTCACTAATAGTCTACTGCTTATTTTGATCAGTTCCTATTCCTCAGCGTAGCCCCTGCAGATGGTCTTTTCTTTTTGCCTTTTGAAATGTGTAGCTGGATCCGTTCTCCTGGCCTGTTTTTCAGCAGATTTCTTCATGATTCATAGCAATTAATGGACCACTAACATATTCCTGACAGACTGCGGAGCAGACGATTGCCCGCACAGCAGCAGCAGACCACCTTCTTCCTGTTTCAACACAACAGACGTAGTGGGATGATGCAGAAGTAGACAAACTGAGCGAAGCGAATTTCCTGTTCAGCATCTTGAAGTGAAGCAACGCTGACGGCCTCTCGCAGAGCCGGAGCGCACTACAGCTCGCCTTCATCGGCAGCAGGATAGCTGTTGATCCTTTCTTTTTTCAGCGATGCAGAAATGTGCGTCCTGCCACGTGGCATCTGCCTCGTTTCCCTGGGATCAAACAGAACCTGCCGAGATTAAACTCTGCCGACGTGTTGAGTTGCACATTTTCAAAAACGGTCCAAACCACAATGTTTGCGCGAATCCTCAAATCGACGATCAAAAAAGTGGTCCAAAGTCACAACTTGGATGTGCAATTTTTGCTACAATAATTTTCCAAATGAATTGCACACAGACACCTCAAGACACTCCAAGCCGAGAGAGCCGAAAACCTCCTGCCAGCCGTTAATTAAGACTCTCGTGGAGTGCTCAATAATGCTACGTCTGCTACGTGGTCAAGAGTCACTGCACGTGACACTGTGTGCTGGTTTTATGTTGAACTACTCCTTTATGAAGCACTTTCTTTGCCAACATTTCATTCTGCTGTTCTCTTCACAGATTTGTATGTACAACAGAAGTGACTGGAGGAATAAAAATGTACTTTGTCACGTTGAATTACAAATCAATGAATCAAAGAATGAAGTGAAAGGAAGAATTGGTGAAATGGAGAATAAACGTTTGGCCACGGGTATTATTAATAGGTAAAGCATCATGCTGCTGCCAGTGCTGCTGGTCTCTGGCTGCTTGGGTCTGTTCCGGTCGACCAAATTCTGGATTGGGTCAAGTTATTTCAAGTCTTGTTGGGTCGGGTCTGACCCTCCTCGGGTATGGTTTTTGTTTTGTATGCACACTTGGTTGGCTTTGTTTGGATTTGTGAAGAGCTTGTGTTGCGTCACTGTGGCCTGAACTTTATGTCTTTAAATCCGGGAGAACTGTCTTTTAATAATCAAACCGCTGTAATTCTTAACTTTAACATAGAATAGGTAAATGGTTATCAGATATTGTGAAAGTTTAATAGGTTTGTTTTCAGCTTTTGTTTCAGTTTCAGTGTCATTTAAATGCAAATGTTATTAAAAGAGTTATTCCAGCAAATACATATTGCAAGCCTATTCAGATTCTGTGAATTTTGACTCACTCTGCATCAAAGTCCTCTGAGATTCTCCACTCTCTGTTCTGTCTCAGGGGATCAAGACCTGGTCAAAGACGACGTGGTTGCCATGCCAACAGTACGGCACCCAGCAGCACCTCGGTGTTGCGCGGCATCACACTCCAAGACACGTTTGCACGTCCGAGCTTCCTCAGCTCAACCTGCTGGCGTTGAGCAATTAGAGGCTGAAGCGCCACATTCAGTGAGCGTCACAACGACCGGTAGAGGTGTGGTATCGAACTCATGTTGATTACATTTAGTTTGTGAGGTTTTAAGAGAAACCAAACTCGGACCTGCCCAGAGCTCAGCCGTTACTTCGGTGAGTCACGTCGTCATGTGAACACTCCCCTGAAGGCTTAGGTACGTGGTTGGACCTTGATTCCATGATTGTTTCCAGACTTTAGTCATGACCGTGGAGTGGGGCTCTGCGTTTCCTGTTTTGTTTTGAAGTCCCGTCTGTTGTCGTTCGTTTCCTGCCTTATTTGGAGTCGTTTCCTGTTCTCCTTTGCTGCCTTTCACCTGTGCCTCATCCTCTCATTGGTCCTGTGAATATATGTACATCTTCTTCCCTTTGTCTCTGGTCGGTTTGTGGTTGCTATGCTGCTTAGATGGTTTGTGCGGTAGGTTACTCTGTTTGCATCTCAGTTTTCTCCCTTGACAGTTACCCCTGCTTGGACTTCTTGCCCTGCGTTTTGTTTCCATGTCCCTGCTTTGCCTATTGTATCTGTTTGAAAGCGTATTTGGTCCAATAAAGTCATTAAAACTTCTCCCACCAGTCCTTTCCCTCCGCTGCCTGCACCCTTAACCACAACACCTTTAGTCTTATTGAGAAAAGTCAGCTTGATAAATCCACACATTCACAGCAAGAGTCCGTTAAGTTGAATGTTAAATGGTTCGACATTTTGAGAAATATGCTAATTAGATAGTAAAACCAAAACTACACTAGCGTCTGTATTGTAAATATGTAGCTGCAGCACAAAGACGCGAAACAAACAGCTAACCTGGCTGTGTCCAAAGACATCTACCTTCTAACACCTCTAACGCTCTGCAACGTCTTAACGTAAAAACAACATGCAGTGGTTTTATATATAGTTGTCTGCTCTGTTTCCAGTCTTTGTGTTAAAGGAAGTAAACCGGTTGTTGGCAGAAGCTTCATACACTCGAGTTTCCCAAAATATTTAACTATACTACAAAACCATTCCTTTAACATGTGAACAGAGGGGCAGACTCAGCGACGATTAAACCAAATTGGAAAATGAATTCCAGAGTTAGACGGAACGAATGATCCGTTTGACAGAAATGTGATATTTCGCCGCTCGTCTGGCGACGTAGGGCAGGAATCTCGCTTGAAAACATAGTGATCAATAATTATTTTATCTACTCTTTGAGATCGAAGCCGGTTCATTAGCTTCTTTTGTCGACTGGCTTCTGTTTGTGCTTTCTTCACCTCTTTTCTCCTCACGCCGTCCTCTGCTCGTCTTCCATTCTGTTCGTGTGAGTGTGTCTTGTAAAGCGCTGCCTCGCTTTCTGCTGCTTTTTCATTTGTACATCTCTCCCTTTTCATCAGATGACCTCTCCTGTCTTTTCTCCCCTCCTCCTGGCTCTCCATTCCCTCTCTCCCTCCTTTCACTCCCTCCCTCATCTCCGTGGTCTCTTCTCCCCTCCCCTCCTCTTTTCTTCACCCGTCCCTGATCCCCTCTCCTTCACTCCTGTTCCCTCACCATCTCCCTCCCTACTCATGTCTCCCTCTTTGTCTCACTCTCTCTGTCCTTCGCCTCCCTCCCCTTCGAATCTCCTCTGTCTCCTCCCTCATATCCTTTGACTCCTCTTCCCTCCCCTCTGCCTTTGCGTTGTTTTCAGACGGCGCCACAGAGAAGAGTCAGCGATGGCGACAGAGCCTGTTCGACAGCGCTGTGCAGTAAATCCCCCGCCGACCTCCCACTGCATTCAAATTCTCTAATCTGGTGACAAAAGGAACGAGGCAGTGAGCTGGTGCCTTATGGGAAAGGTCAAATTGCTAATCTGCACCCCCCTGTCCCTGCCATCCCCCGATGCTGCTCTCGCTCTGTACAAATCCGACTGTGTCATTGCATGTCTGGAGGTCACTGTATTCCGCAGAGCGACCTCACAAGTTTCGTGTAGCAATTAATTACCATCACCATGGCCGGCACATATGGGCCTATTATCATAAGGCCTCATGGGAGGATATTTCCTGCAACCGTTATTTTGTGGGAAGTGACAGGGAACGTTTTAAAATGCCAGCAGGCTTTTCTGTCACTCCTTTGTTGGTCCTGTAGTCAGACCAGAGACGAGCAGATAGGGTTTGTTGGTTATTTTTAACAACATTTCTGCTTTACAGATACAGTAGACAGAAGAAAAGGGAGGGTTTTTAAAAAAGGGAGCTTGCACTGGACATAGTGCGGAAGACGACATTGTATAGTTCACTATTTCTGTGTCCAGTCACGTTGTTGGCTGTCGCCTTTATTAAAAAAAATGACAATGAATCCTGAGTCCAACACGGTTTGCTCAGCAGTGAACGGATACACTGGTTGCTCTCTTCTGTTTCTGACAAGGGTGGTGACTCAAGATGTGTGTCTGCTGCCCCCAGTGGTCCATATATGCAGTTGCTAAAGGGGGTCATGGTATTCGACTTTAATCAGCCAACCAGTTCCTGGTTCCCAGACGTCCCAGATGATGTCCAGAAAACCCCCTGGCAGACGGGTGACCACCATCGGCAGGACTTCATCCAGCTTTGTTGCAGTTGTTCTTTGATTTATAATATATTATAATTATTATAATTTATTATGTATATTGTTTAACCAAAGACCTCTGACAGACCAACCTGCGTCTCTCTTTAAAAGTTTTCTTTTTTCCTTTCCTATATTGTGAATCTGATCTTTCCTTGTCATGCTTGAAAGCTATATTGTCGATGTTTTTCTTTCTTGATAGAGACTTTCTTTTTGGGACGGAGGTCTGATACAGGGACGGGCATTAGATGATATTCAGTCGGCAGATATGAGAACATCCTATGTAGTATTTCATGCTTTTCGATATGCAAACAGGCGTACAGACACTTACATTTGCAGTTACTTCAACCTTTTCAGCACCACGGAGAGCGACGCTGACCCTGAACAGCCGAGTACGAGCTCTTGGTGCCGTCTGACTTTAAGAAGTAGCTTTAAAATAATTAAAAGTTAGTATAAATCCTGGTGCAGTTAGCCGCGTTGGTGAGTCCAGGATGCTTTTTGAATAAAAATCACATTTATTTGGGAAGCTGTAGGAGGCTCGCACAGCTTGTCCCGATCCATGTGTATATCCATGTTTCTCCAATATTCTATTAATCTGATCTGTCTGCACAGCTGTTAGATCATTTCCTGCTTGTTCTCATGTGTGTAGTTGCTCTTCCTTGATAGCGAACTTCCAGAGTCTGATAGCAGGATGGTAATTTGATGTGACATTTGCATAACTTGCTTAATGTTTCCAGATGTTAAAGACGTGTTTATTTACAGGCTTATTCCTAAATTTAGGTTTAAGTGCACCTTTTTGTATACAAGGTGGACTCACTTATACTTACTCACACATATCATTTATACCAAAGCAAGGTGTAAACTATATTAGTTACTTCAAAATCAGCTCATCAACCTTTTCAGCCCCTCGGACATCGACGTCCTCTGAGCGGACGGGCGTGAGCTGTTTGCTCTTGGCTGTTTGAGATGTATAGATGTAAAAGTGTTCCCAGAATCCAGCTTAAAAATGTTCCTTTAACAGTAACGGAGACCCAGACTGAAACGTTTCCGACTTGTGCCTCAAGTCCCACAAGAATAATTATTACCTGGAGAGATAATTGTTGATTTCAATCCCCCAGAGATGCCAGCTGTGAAATCAAAACTCCTGCACAGATGTCTCGCCATGTCTTGGTTAAGATAAGACTCCCCTGATAATGCTTAGTCTGTGGAAAATCAGTTAGTGTTGGGCACAATTTTCCTCTTGAAACTCGATTAATCTTTGTCCTTTCAGCGGCATCGGTTCTTTTAAACGCGCAAACTCAACTTAAACTTTTCCCCCCAAAAAAAAAAACAAATGACACAAACGGTGAAATCTGGACGTTATACAACGGACCCAAAGGATTCCGGCTGTTATTCCACACTTGTATTCTTTTGTGTAGCCGTTTTACATGAAGGCATCAGGGGCGCTTTTAATTTGATGAGCTCTGCACAAAATGCTCATCTCTGCAAGTCGAGCTTTTCGCAGCTGAACCACCACAATGCACCAATTTCTTTAGCCTAATGTAAATGATGTCGTATTCTCTGTGCGTGTCACAGGAGTGGCAGCGGGGGGAGAGAATGTGGAGTTCACGCCTTTGTTTTTGTTCTGCTCCGTTGCCTGCACCCCCCCCCCCTTGTGTCCTGGCCGAGCATCTCGCTTTGCGCCGCACTCCCTCTTCTTTCCATATTCCATTTCCATTTTTCACTCTCACCTGTTCCCCCGCTCGCT
Source organism: Gadopsis marmoratus (assembly GCA_036023855.1). Lineage (NCBI taxonomy): Eukaryota > Metazoa > Chordata > Actinopteri > Centrarchiformes > Percichthyidae > Gadopsis > Gadopsis marmoratus. The sequence goes on along the minus strand of JAVQJF010096996.1, from coordinate 85,199 downwards.
CTCAGGCGCTCCGTTTTCCTCCCTGTATTGTTGGCACTGCTAACAGGCTTTTCGAAGTGGCCTTCAGAAGCAGCTGGATCGCCGCCACGAGCCTTTGGAGACCTGCCAGGCCGTCATATGCCCCTCTCCACTTTATCCTCCTCCGCCTGCCCACCTCTGCTTCTCCTCCTCCTCCACACATTTTAATCTCTTTTTTTCTCCACGCCACCATTCATCCACCCTCCCTCTCTCCCAGACGACTTCTTTACTTATCTCCCCTTCTCACTCTTCTGCATCCCTTCGCATGTCAGCCTCTCCCCTCCAACTCGCATCGTTTCATCCCCTCGCTGCTCTTTTTCCACAAAACAAAACAACAGCAACAAAAAAAAAAATCGCTGTTCAATCTTTCTTCAACATTAAACTGTCAGAAACAAAATTGGGATTTCATGGAGCTAAACTATAATGGCGCTCTACTAGCTGCTCTCCAAACTCATGACTTGACAACCTGTTTTTCCCCCCCTGGGGAGGGCGACCAAACACCACAGCTGTCCGGCAGTAAAAATGTGGGACTTTTTATCATTTACACAAGTACATTATCCACAACACTCTTCTTCTTTGCCCATTTTCCTTCCTCTTTTCCTTCTCTCTATTTGGGTCACTCATTTTGTATCGGGTCTATATTCGGGTCTCTTTCAGACTGTCTGACTGTCCTCGGGTGCCTTTTGGGTCAAGTTTTTCAAAAGGGATACGCTAATTACTGTTATGGTATGTCTGTACCATAACATATATGGTATATATACAGTGTATATGCAACCAGCTGCACACACTGCTCAAAATAAACTGTAACTGAGACGTACGGTGGCTGCTGCTCAATGACCCAGAGCATCAGCTGCAGGTTTTTATATAAAAACAGAAATATAATACAGCATCAAAATGAAAGTTGGGAAATTCTGATGGTCCATATATGCTGCCTGCATTATTTTATATACTCTAGGACCTAAAAAGGTTTATATCATAAGTTCAAAAAGAGTCCAAAGCTGGTTTCCTGTGTTTTTAAATGTGCTCCACTGATGGAAATGCACAGATAGAAACCCTGCCCTGAATCTTTGCTCCTCCTTGCCCCACATTCTGGGTTTTCCAGCCTGAAGTAATGTCATGAAACATCCCAGAAAGTTGTTTCCCCAGGTAGTGAGGGGATTAAAATCAACCTGCAACTCATGCAGAAGACTTTTGACAGCTCCTGTCCTGCTAATCAGTGACTTCAGGCAGACACACAACCTGTCAGTCACTATCTTGTCTTTAAAAGGTTTGCTTTCTTTTTGCCAGATTGCGTCTCTCGGTATCTTTCCTCCCCCCGACTCACCGTTCCCACACGTGTCCCCGCTTATCGTGTTATTTTTCTCCAACCCGCCCTCCCGTCTCCATCGGCTGTACCTTTCAGAATCATTGGCATTATTTCAAGGTGCCTCTGAGCAAAGCATTTCATCCCAAAATGTCAAAAAAAAAAAATAATGCACATTCACTGTCAGAATGCTCTTAGAACGTAGGGAAACTAACGAAATGTGAAGCAGCTTGTTGCTGGAAAGTCTTCAGTCAACTTCCTGGAAGAGTAAAGTTAAAAAGAAACAAACCCAAAAAAACCAAAGTTGGAAACATGGGCGCTCCAGGGCATGTACTAACTTAAAAACACAAACATTAACTCTGAGTGTGACTTGTCAATGTCAGATTTAATGTTCACCTTGAATATAGGTCAGAAGGTCCCTGGGGAGAATCCTGTTTCCAGGTTTTGGGAAAGTAACATCCTGCAGGAATGTGAAGGCATTGTTGTGTCTTTACAGCAGCTGCAGCTCATCTCAAGAGCATTTAGCTAACACATGAACCCACAACAGCATCTACATATGAATGCAAATGGAACGCAGGGCTGACACTTTGCATGCTGTGGATTTCTGTACACCTCATATCTAAATCACAACAAAAATAGGCTGATTGTCAAATGACCTGGATTGCTAATCCAGCATTCCTACTGGCAGGGTGAACTTTTTAACTTTACGTAACTCCACTACTTGGACAAAAGGTTAACTTCACAGTTAAAAGAAACATTGATCGTTGGTGGGAAACAGGATGAAGACCCTTCTGACAGCCAATCACGTACCCTGAAGTCCTCTTTAGTTTTTGACCTTCATGTTACTTCCTGCTTTGGCACTGCTGCCATTTCTCTGTGGCTCAGGGATGCCAATATTGGTTGGCTGTGGATCACCACTTTCATCCAGAATGAAAAATATTAAAAAGACTAGATGAACTGACATTCAGTTCCGTAGACATTCGTGGTCCCCAGAGGACGAACCCTATTGATTTTGTACAGAAGCTCGAGGACAGTCGTGTTCCAGCAACAGACCAGTCAAACTGGGACAGGAAATCAATGAAGACTACAGTGAGCTACAGCACCCCCTTGCTGTCTCGACTGAAACTACAACTCCTGCTTGCGTTGACAATGAACGCAGAAAATGCATGAAACCGACTTTGAGTTTCGCTCTTAAAGTCGGTCTTTACTTTCTTATTTCAGGTAGGTTTTGGACCTGCAGCTACTCGTTTTCAGTTCTGTCTGCAACTTCTGTTCTATACAGAAAATTGCAATTAAAAAAAATACCATTTGCACATCAAACACCTTCATTCACTGTGACTGATGAACCTGGTGGAACTCTTTTTGCATATTTACAGTAGGAGCTCTTTTGCCATTTCTCCCATATTGAATATCTGTTTCTAAGCAGAAAAGCAGCTTCTGAGCTTCTCACCACAAGAGGACCTTTTAACTATAAAGCTGGAAAAAACAGCCACTTCTGGACGTGTTGGTACAAGAAAGCTATCTGAAAACCTAAACAAACACAGAAAGATGAGTCCTTACTGTTGTGTGGACGTGCTTTTGCTTTCAAGGTAGAAATTGCAGCTTCACAGTCATGGTTACTGGCCACGTTATCATCTGATGCATGATGCAGTGAACTCCGAATGCCGAGTACGTGCACACTGTAGCTGACATGCTTTCTACCAAACCTCTCTTTCCTGTTAAAGTCACTCTCTTTTATTTTACAGTCTCTTAGCAGCAAAGTAATCCAAACATGTACGAGACGCCAAGTCTAGTTACACGACAGTATTTGTTATTGGTCTTGGCATAGCCGCTCTCTGCGCTTCCATTTGATTTTATAAAGCCATTTCTTGTTTTCTTGCCTCAGGAAACATCTGTGAAATCAGTCTAACTGCTCTGGCAACATGACAATATGTGCCAGAATACGGCTGACTGCTCTGTGCCTTTGTGTTTATTCGCACCAGTAAAAACGGAGCCAAGAGAAAGAGGTGACCGACTCCCATCACACCCCGAAGCAGATGCTGCATAGGCCCGAATTCAGGAGAGGCGTCTGTGCTTTTCTGCTCCGCTTCACTCAGTTAAAAACACTGCATCACCAGAAGGGGACAGTAACTAAGTTCATTTACTTAAATATAATTCATATACTTTTGATTATCTACATTTAATTGGGGGGGTTAACACTAAAAACGTATACTGTTTATCTCACAGCCACAGGATACCTTTCTGTACTCAGAGGTGTCCTGCTATTGGTCGACATGGAGATTCACATCAGAGTGTTGCTGTTGGAGTGGAGTAAGTGGCTTTGTGTCCATCATAAAGTCGTGACGGTTCAAGTCTGCAAGTTTGCAAAACTTAGAGTTGTTAGATCCACACCGAGCACTTTTCATCAACTGCCAAGATAGAAACGCCAACTGTGACTTATTTCCTTTTTTACTAATAGAAACATCAAGGATGTTCGGTCACACTATCGTGTAGGTAGGCAGCAAATATAGACCTACACCAGGTTGGATCAGAAGCATCAAATTAAGTAAGTTAAGTCACAGTTTATAACAAAACTGTAACGATGCCATGTAGACGATGCCATCCCAAATCCCATGAAGTACCAAAGAATATGTATGCGTATTTTCTGTGTAGCCAGAGCACGACACAGTATAGCATGTTCCTCTGTGACTTAGAGCTCCATTGTTGTCCAAAAACGATGACAAAAAGAAAAACACACACCGGCGAGCCGCACCGGCATGTTCCTTCACCACCACGAACACACACACTCACTGCAGTTAGTTTGGACTCAGTCCCGCGCACACACAGTCCCGCTGCCCCAAATACTCGCTAGAACACCAAATATGTGTCAATTCAAAGCTGAGAGAAGTCTCCCAATAGTGTCCTCCCGTTGGAATAACTGCGAAAGACTATCGTGCCCAGGTGAGATCTCAGTCGGCATTGTTTTTTCGTTTTCCAAATCTCTACAACTGAGGTGTTGAGTAAAATGTGATCATGAGTACAATGCAGGACATTTGCTATTGGTTCGTCATATTTCTACTTTTTCTTAAGTGAGAGATCTCAGTACTCCGTCCAGCACTGGTATATATATATATATGTATATATATATATAGGATTGTGCAGTTACAGTCAAGCAGACATGCAGTATCGGAACACACACATCCAACTACAATCATGCACAGATTACAGACTGAAACACACACTCACCTCAGTGTATGAGTGTGCTGATTCGGAGTTTCTGACAGGGTCCGGGGGATTTCTCTAATCACCTGAGATGAGGAGGTAGAAAGACATGGTCAGCATGTGAAGGATGGGCCGCCTTTAAGCTGATCATCTCCTCCCAGGCCCGTATTATTATTTCCCAAGTTCCTCCAATTAAGGAGTGCTGATGTGGGATCGGTGCACAGATCCAACACAGTCATCGCTTTCATTACAGTGGGAAAAGGCAGAACCAGAACCGAGGGACTGGATCAGCAGAATCCCTCAAAAACCCTTCACAAATGGAGCTTCGCGGCGCTCTGGAGGCCGTTACAGCTCTCCGAGCCCTCGTCTCAGTTAAAAGTTGTGCTGCGTGGACTTTTGCAGTGTTTTTATGTTAAATCGCTGCGGTTTTGTCGTTTAGCAACGTTGCAGCAGCCAGCAAGTGCATATTAAAAAGGCGAAAAGTCAATACATCACCTGTAGCGACACTGTTGTGTCTACGCTGACATCCTGTACCGAAAACCCTTTAGTGAACTATATGCCGTCGCGGATTCATTAAAGACTTTACTTGGCAAGATCTCATGTTTGCAGACTTCTGTGGTGTAAACTAGAGAATATAAAAAGGTCACAGCTGACTGATTTTCCTCCAAAGTTGGATGACACGTTCTGCGCTCATGATGGATCGCTGTGTTGGGAGACAGTCTGACATTCGATATCGTTGCATCAACCAAACACTGACCTCAGAGTGAATCAGAAGAAATCAACACAAATGTTGCTCCAGCAGTAATGTTCGGAGTCAACAGCGTATTGTGTCATTAGACAATAAATGAGCCACAATAATTAGAAATCACTCAGTGCTTACTTAAAGATTTTCTTCCGAAACTTTGTCAGCCAAGATTTAAAAAAACAAACAAAAAAAAAACAGATTGGAAATACAAAACTGACACTACTGCAGGAAAATCAGTCAAGTCATAAATAAAAGTGAGAGTTGATCCACAGCAACAACCAAAGATGATGCAGGAATATAACGCGGAGGGAAGAAAACAGGCGGTGGCATACGGTGATGTCTCCAGAGGCCTGGACACGGACCTCTTCCAGCACATTCAGGTGTGGCTGCAGGGAATGAAGACAGCACGCGGCGGTTTCAACTTAACTTCAGTCTATTTCAGCGACATGTCACAAGTCAACTGAATTTCTGGTTGACTGGTTGTAACACAAAAACAGTCTAGTCTGCCATCTTGCAGTTAAACATGCTCTCTCTTCGCGTCTTCTTCCCGTCTTCTGTCTTCTCCTTAAGCTCCTCTCACTTCAATGAGATAATCAGTTGATCGGGCTCAGCCGTTGTCCAGGCTGCCATTTTGCTCGCTCGTCCCTGTAGCACCCATCGAGAGGGAACCCATCTCCCCTCTATGACACGGCCTCCAGTGACATCACAGTACATTTACACACAGGGGTGAAAGTGTGCTCCCTGACCTGTATGGCGGTGGCTTGGTGAAAGCATGCCTAGGTGCCAGCTGTGGGATAATCCTGATGACAGAATATGCAGACGTGACGAAAGTCCAGATACACTCATCTATAACCCAACGGGTAACCGTGTGAGCAGTCGGGCTTGTTGGGAGTGTGACGCTACCGTCTTCAAATGAGCGGCCTGGAGCTCTAACTGTAAGATGTTGAATAGATTTTCTTTGTACTTTTGCCCCCGATGACTCTGGGTGTCCGTAGGTTTTCAGTCAATGACGAGTCGTGCATTTGAAGAGTATCAACAGCAGCACCATAATACTGTGGCACTGTACTGAGGTGGAGATGGAGGCTGCAAAAACATTTTCCATCAGCAAAATCCAGTGTCAGTGTACAGAGCCATTACTGGCACCGGTGACACACCTGGGCTGAGCCTTTAATGATTCCCTTTCAGGCTGGGGAATAAAAATACTGTTAAAGGAATTAGAGGCTCGGCGGCGTGGAGCCACGCAGCATATGGAGGTTTAAAAAATGTGCACGAATCAGCAGCTTTTACTTAACGGCAACTCATGAAAACGATTGGAATCGGGACACAACTTGCTGTATTTCCCATAAATAGGCCACCATGACAGCACTCGCTCCCTTGTAGAAATTCAGGGAAATGAAGAACCAGCGGGAGCATGAGTTTGACACAAAACACAGAAAGTAGTCCCCTGAGATGGAATGTATGACCCATGGTGACACAAGTTAGTGTGAGCCCAAATAGAGGCACAATGGCGTCTTTTATGGGAAGGTTGAAAAATACCGTAAAACAATGTGATGTGACTCGTTGAGCAGCACCGTCTGCTGGTCTTATAGAAAATATTTAATTAGCCTTTTAATGGACTAATGTACTCCTCATTTCCCAGTTATCAGAACCAATATGAACCACCAACCGCCTTACCAGCGTACATAGTTGCTGACGCCTACGTAGTTCCCACTGCAGCCCATGCAGATGGGATATGTGACGCCTGGACACAGAAATCCGATCACTGACTGGAGACACAAGTCTGAACAAAGCCTTAGTCTCCCAGATATCTAATGCGACATGACAAAATAACAGCATTGGTTTGAATACTCAGTATAATTTGGATGTCACAGTTGTTCAAGGCTACCAGAACACAAAACCCAAAAACCCTCTGCGTGGGCTCCACACTAATTAATTCAGAACGAGAACCAGTTAAGGACGAAGCATTCATTTAACCTCTGTGTCAGCCCCGATATGAGCTCTTCACACTCATGTTGCTGTGAGCGGGATGACCCCCCCCCTCCATCATTTAATTACACTTCCGTCTTTTCAGAAAACACTACGTTCATTCCCCACATGTGGCTCATCGTTGTCCTGCTGACAGGGACTGAGCTGTGAAACTCTCACCAGTGCCTCTATTGTTAATTATTTCTTTTCTATAACACATGCGGAGCATAAGAATACAGCACCCATTACACACACCGCCGCCCAATTAGAGCAGGGAGGCGAATTAACGAGCAGGTCAGGGCAGGTTAATGAAGGGTGGCGTTGATCTGCTGAGGGCTGAAATTAAAAACTGTATCCTCCGTCCGAATAAGGCTTCACCTCCGACTCGCTGTTATCATGGTGATGCTGTCTTGCGCTGTGCGCTCACTCTTTAAGCTATCATGCAGCACTGAGCGTGTCATATTTTATAGGCCGCTGTCAGCCTCCTGAACAGGACTTTATTTTCACCGTTTCATGGGAATAAAATTGAATACGGGACGAGGAGAAGCGGCAGAGATGAGCACCTAATGTTGAGAATAATTAATCATGAACGTGTTTATTTGAGATTCGTATGGGTGTTACAAGTAATCTAATGCTTGTATATCAGTTTCGGGGGGAACGATCATCCCCTTGAGATAAGGTAATATCCTGGAAATACACTGCAAAAGGAAATCTCCATCCTTACAAGTGTTGTGGACTATTATTGAATTCTCAAAACCTCATTCTCATATTAAACAAGTCGGGGGGGAAATAGCTGCCAATGGGATTATCCAACCGCACTGATGCAAAACCTGGATTGACCTGTTATACATATTTGAATTTCTTCAAATATTCTTGGGTGTTTTATCTTGTGAAAGCCTACAAATAAATCCTAGAACTGCTGCAGTCTGCCTCTGTTGTCCTGCCTCTCTCCTTCCACGGAGTAAAACTCAACTCAAAATGTATCACAGATCTTTTAGACGCCAAGTTAAAGTTGCTCTGATCCATATTTATTAATAATGGATACAGTTACGTGTAATGTGGAAGGTGCCGTTTGCAGTGAGCAGCCCGCAGAGATGTATCACCCAACGCTGCAGCCAGGCTCAGCTGTTCAGAGCTCTTTAGCCACTTTTAGCTCCTTGTTTTGGTCAAATAGCCACGTAGCTGCTGAGTTGGTGGAGACCAAAGGCTAGAAAGGAGCGTGAACAGCGTGGCCAGAAACAAGACTTCAAACCAATTGTAGTGTTGCTCTGCTTCTGCTGGGTGTGTAGAGACACTCGTGTTGTTCTGCTGCAACCAAGTGGGCAAATTAATTGCAGCTTTTACTACTGTACACGAGGGACGACAAATACAGGCTGCCCGCTGAAAGACAAACGTTGATCCATTCATTGTAATGATCGTGCAAAGTCAGCAAGGAAAGGTAGCACGCCTAGAAAGTGGAGGATGAAAAGGTGTGGGTCTAAAAGTGGAGTCTAAAGCTGGACAGGCTACTACGTCTTCTCCTCCACAGTAGTCCTGCATATTAAAATAGCCGGCAAAGTTACATCCGATCCCGTGGACTGCTAAAGGTCCAAACATGTAATACCTCAGTGAGTCTGCAGATAAGCCGGATGTCTTTCGATCTTTCAGTTACCTTAATTAAGACGTTCTCTTATTGCAATGTCTAGTGATCAAAGTAGTCCTCGTAGTGATAATGTGCCGTTAGCTGTGCGTCAAATGTGGGTCAGGAAGCCCGAGCAGATAACTGGGAAACATCCACAAATCCTCAGACTCGCTTCACAAACAACCGCACAACAGAAACAAACCTGCAAACCTAACGAGCTAACAGAGAAAATGTTTCCGGCGGGAGACTCTGCATCTGCGGGGGGGGGGGATGATTCTACCTTACAGAGGAAAAACAACCAAAATAAAAAACCAGACTCTTTGGAAAGGTGGGGGGGGGATGACGGCTTCAGTTTCCCGGGCAGCCTGCAGGCGCGGCGGCTGATGGCACACGGGGCTCTAACCAACTCAGAAGCTCTGAAAACTGGAAGCATCCTGCGAGAGCCAAGCTGAGAAATGAGCTACTGCAAACCAATCCGGCTGCACTGAACCAACACGCTGGGCCATCGCGCCTGATATCAGAGACGGAAACAGGCACTGAGCAAAGACCCGGCCGTCTTCTTATTTTCTTTGCATATTTAGACTTTGGGGTTTCTGTTCCCTCTGGAGGAGAAGAATCGAAACTGAAAGGAGCATCACAACACTGAGTGGGATTGATACTGTGGACAAACGACGCGCTCAACAACAAATGACGATATTCGTTTTCCATTTTCACGTTGACCGACTTCATTCATGTACAGGAAGAGGCAGAAAGGCTGCATTACACTAATGAATCCTCGTGGGTAAAGTCAGACACCCTTGATCTGCCGCCGTGCTGCTCCAGATGCTAGATGGTGTACGTCAAGTAGGAAGGAACAGGAAGAGAATGAGAGGAAAAGAAGGGAAGGGAAATGACAACATTTTGCTGGCGGTTGTCTTGGCTCATGCATGCAGAACGGTGGCCACGTCACTTTCATTGACACTTCCGTTGCCTTCATATCTGCCCTGCGTTCGCTCGCTGCCTCCCATCTCTTTCTTATTCCAACACTCTGCTTTTGCACCTTGTTCTGCTTTCTTCATCTACACCTCTCTCTCTCTCTCCCATCTCTCAATTTCTAGGTCACTCTCTCTCTCTCAGCTCCACATACTTTGCTACTCCCCCCCCCCCCAATCCCCCATCCATCCATCTCTCTCCAGCTAAGAAAGATTAAAGTGGAGGCAGAAGTCGCGTTAATGGCCATCAGCTCATCCTGTGCAGGCAGCTCCCTGTCTGCGCCGCCTACCTGCTTAATTAGTCGAGAGGCGAACCTCTGGCAATGAAGCCTGCACACACACACTTGTACATACAGCATGTCCTTATGAGGACCTTGTATTCACTATATCCATTTTATAATCCTACCTTACCCCATACAGTAAAACAGAAAATAATCTGGTAATAAATTGGTGACGCCACTTAACTGCCAAAATTAATGTTTGTCCTGAGGGTGGCGCCGGAGTGAAAGGCCACGTTGTCACATTGTCACCTTAGTCTAAGGTGGATTCTAGCTATAGCCATGACATTGTGATGCAATCTTTACATTAAATATGCAACGTTTACATGTAGCGTGTAACATTTAGCACGCCAGCATAATAACATGCTCACATTGGCACATCATCATGCCATTTTGGCCTTTATCTAAAGACAACATTGAGACTGAATCCAGCCACATTTTGACCTGGTGGTGGAGCTAAATTTAAATGTCAGACGATAAGCAAAGTGATTAAGGAATCATCCACTGGGGATCATGGATGTCTTCCATTCAATCAAGTCCAAGTTTTAAGACAATCCAATCTATTACAGTCTATATTACAGTCTGGATCAAAACATCAGGCTGACCGATCGTCATGCCAACACTGCTGTGAAGTGATACATTTGGTGTTTTTCACAAAGTGAAGGTAAACACAAAGACTCGCCGCTCTCCCTGCTTTGCTCTTCAGGACGGCGGCACAAAGCCACACTGACGAAGGCCGCGGAGACAAAGACCCCCGACGGGAGGAAGCGTCAGTTAAAGTTCGACTCCATCAAAATCTTTATTAAAAAGGACACTTTATGTTTATGGCAACTGTCCCAGCCTCCTACTTTACGGTGAATCTTACCTCCGAGTCCGCTGGGTTTCCACGCTACCTACAGAAATGTCATCAATCAGCTGTGAAGGAAGAAAACGTCGGAATTCCACCCACTGAATGACAGGTGATTTTCTGGCAATATATACCAAAATAGAACGCTACTATCTGCGCCTTCTCAGACACCGTGGAGTGAGAACGGAGAGCAGAATCAATCACTGCAAACTCTCTTACGTTGTAAAAAGCCGTATTGTGTTGTGGCTCGTTGCCACAGTCCTGTTTGCGGCTCATCAGTCGGCCGATGGGCGTTTGATGTGCATCAGTTTAACCTGAAACCCCTTGAAGTAGAAACTGGACCGAGACGACCTCACTTTGCAAACATGTCCTCACGCTGATGTTCTGCAGCATAGGTCCTCACCAAAATAGGAAAACACACACACACACACACACACACACACACACAGCTTCATGCCTCCACAACCAGCAGGCATCCACCAGTATTTTCTAATTAGTCCACAGAGCTCGTAGGAACAGTGGGTGAGTTATCAGCCGGCGCCCTCCCACACTCGCAGCCTATTAATGAGTAGACAATTTGATATGCCAGCAGTGTGTTCACTATTTTACATGTTTGTCATTCTTTAATTGTGCTGCCTAATTTTAGCTTTCGCTTTCATTTAGCAGTTCTCTTCCTGTATCGTGTGGGGTGACATGCATGATGTGCTATAACAACCTGCTACAACATTTAGGAATGAAATCTTTGTGTCTTTCGAGGCCGAGTCGTACGAAAACCTGAGCCAATCAGCTGAGACTTTAACCTCACCAACAGAACGAATGGCGCGGTTTAGACTTGCATTGTCATGACCCTGAAGTGACCTTGTAAAAAAAAAAAAAAAAGAGAGACATGGTGGTAAGTAAGATCCGGGGCTGTGGAACGTCTCCTTTACAGCAACAGAAGTGTGTATTTATATAGAAGGGGATGTGAAGTTACTCCGCTTGTTTCCTGTCCTCATCTATTCAAGGACGACGTCAAATTCTGCCAAACATTCCTTTCAACTCAAATCTAATTTGTATTATTCAAACTGCAGAAATTGACTATTTTTTCAACAGAGTTAGATCTCGTTTAATTAAATTTACATCTGGCATTTCTGGTGCAAACAATGTGCTTTCTTTCAGTTGCCAAAGAGTCGCACATCTCACTCCACAAAGTGTAATTAAAGAGGAAATCCACAGATGGAAACATTAAAGTCTGTTTGCAGGTGTTCTCCGGTTCTACTATATTGATTTTTGAGAAAATAATGACAGACGACGTTATAGGACTGCACCTGCTGAATTGTTAAACTACTATTGTAAAAAGGAAGAGAGTTTTCAGGAAGTTGGATCTACTGAAACATCATTATCTGTATGATACACGCCACTGGAGCTTATTTTTGGTTGCATTTTTTTTTATTGACTTTATTGGCATTTGCAGAACGTTGCAGAAGCATAATGTATAAAACACACACAGCAGAGTGTCCCAGCGGTTCACTGAAGCACTGAACCCGACGCTGTAATGACGTCCCCTGGCCAGTCACCACAGGGACATACACACTACATGTGTGTGATCTTGTAAATCCTGAGCCGTCATCCTGAGGCACCCGCGTGTGTGAACACAGGGATAATAAACCTTCCTGGGTCCTTTAGCTCCTACAGCTCTGATGACTTATTACCAGCTGTATCAAAGCTGAAACGCTGCGCTACAGCTCCGCAGAGAGGAGGCCTGACTGGGTTTATGGCTGCACTTGTGTGTGTGTCAGTTCTTGGAGTGCGAGTGCTTGCGAGTATTCCACTGCGCGTTTTCTGCCTTCGTTTTCTGAGGAGATACTTTATAAAAATACAGAATTTGCATAAGAACAGTGTTACCCATCTCCCTCCAGCCTCTACTTCTCCCTTTCCTGCCTCTTAACTGCCATACTCCACCTCATCATTCCGATTCCAGGAACATGCATGGAAACACAAGAGAAAAGCCATGACTAAGGTCAGTTTTCATTGACCTTTAGGTGGAATTGAAAGGGTCTCATGTCTATTCTCTGTTTAAAGTAATGCCATCTGGTCTATAATAGCAGAGAAACCTTCTGGCATTCATCCTCTGGGAAACATGTGTTTTGGCAATTTGTCTGATAGATTCTGATATATAATTGTGTACGAGTGGAAACATTGGCCTGATGGTGGCGCTACAGGAAAGGTCAAAACACAACTAAGATTCATTCAGGAATCTCCTGGAATATTCCTTGCATCTTTAGAGTCAGAAGATCTAAGATGCACAGAACACAAGCCACTGTGGGAGAGTCTCCGAATTGATACTAAATTTCAAGGCAACCTCGGTCAATATGCATTTCTCTGGACCAAAGTGTAGGACAGATGACCCACCTTGCGATCTCCCTTTCCCCGTTGTGCATCCGAAATACATCTCATCACTAATCAAAAGGTCAGGCTGCAACAGTGAAACATCCTCTGACTGCTAATTGGCATGCTGTACATTTGCCCTGTTTGACGTCTGATGGTGCAGAATGGTCACTTCTCCAACAGATTCTGTATCAGCAGACACATTCAAACTCAAAAGTGAGAGAGCACCCTGCCGTGCAAAGGGAGCAGCGTATTCTCGCCAGCTCTCCACGAACAAAAAGACACACAACAACTCTCATAGCCGCTGTAATGCAACTAAAACACAGCCAGAATTTACTTTGCATTTTTGCAGAATCCTCCTCGTATTCAACCGGTAGGCTATGCACTCAATTCCTGGTCAAAAAGCAGGGCTGGTTTGGGGTAAAAAGGGACAGTTCTGCTACTCCCGTCAACTATCACCATTGCTGCGAATCGCTACTGACAGCCAGTGGCCACTTCTTTACTACAAGCTGAACAGCAAGACCCTGCTGTCATCTTGCACAGTTCGGTTTATGACTGACTCGCGTTCACACCTCACTATCTCAGGCACGTTCAGTCCAAGGCTCAAAGGCCCAAGCAAAAGGGATGTCAGAGCATCCTCTGGTCCTGCATCTTGTATTTAACATTCGATATTAGCAAACAATGTCAGGGAAAGGACATGGCATTCAGTAACGGAGTCCCGAAAAGGACGACCTGCATATTTTCACGTGGAGGCGTAAGGTTAATTTTTCTCTTTGTGAAACCGAAAACAAGAACTTCTTTTCACAGCTGACCAGATGAATCAAGAAGAACATAAGCCTTTACACAGTATTAAACAAACTCCTAATGTTTCACCATTCGAGTGTATTCAGTGGAATATGCTGTGCAGCTGCTGCTCTCGGCTTGCCAGGCTCGCGTCGCTTTGTGGTATCACTGAAGCCAAATCGAGGCCTTCCTGCTCGGCGTTCAGGGGTTTGCATTCCTCTTGAACGCGAGTTATTACAGATGCCAGAATGTATCTGCTGGAAAAAAATAAATAAATAAAACGAAATTTAAAAATGAATGCCTTTGGAGCTGTGGCTGCCGCGAGTGTAACGGTATTAAAGGTGTTATCTGGGTTTAAAATACATCCAGGGGGGGGAACCCAGGGCAGCTGCAGCCGAGCAGGAGGGGGGAGGAGGAGACTCTGCAAAGAGAAACCACGAGGCCGATAAACGTTTAAAAGGCCGACAGAATGTTGTTTGTTGACATTTACCCACGGAGGGCCCCAGATGTTTCCAGCACGACGGGGTAGCATTCATCATATTTCTGACTGGTGCCAAGGGTGGTGGTGATTAAATACCGTCTTCGGCAAAGGGCACAGGCCGCCGGTTCCATAGACCTGCCGTTCCTGCACACAAAACCCACATCAGCCAACTATTCACGCCGACAACGAGTCTCACATGAAGAGCAGAATATATGGAACAAATGGATAGGAAACATCTCCAGAAGTGGTCCGACCGAGGAGGCGGGGGAGGACATGATAATCAGAGGGTTTTGCCATTTTGTTTCATTTAAATATTCAGTCTGACATCCTCCTCATGTTAGCCTTGTTTTGTTTGGGTGATGTTGACCTCCCACGTCTACCTCATCTTCAGTCGGCGCATCAAAGACAAGTTACGATTTAGGAGTTGCCATCTCTTTAAGTCGACCTCTACAGCTTGTTGCCATTGTTCTGGCTCCGGCACAAGACGTTGACCTCACCACTCTTCAACCCTGCCTGCAAAGCTCTGATTGGTTGTTTTCCAACCAGGACAGCACCTGTCAATAAGCACAACACCAGAATCAAAATGTAGCGAGGCAACAAACCTGGCGACACCCTGGAATGCATTTCCCTCAACTAAAAATGTATTACAGTATCAAGAGCACTGTTTTAGGCTTAAATAGGATTGATGTTCTGTCCTAGCTTTATTTTAGGACACCCTTGGGCCCAAGACATGGGTGAATAAAATATACAGCTCTCTTTGTGTGGACCAGTGGGTTTGTAACTTGACAATGAGATGTATTAGTTAAATGTGACCCGTGGATACCGAGACGTTTGATGGACAGAATCAAAAACAGGGATACGATGGCGTCAGTTACGACTGGGACAGATAAAGGCAGAGAAAGTGAAAAAGAGTTACAAAGCAGAAAGTTGAAACTAGAAAAAGAGTGTAAAGACAGGAGAGACAGCTGAAGAATGAGTGAAGAAAGAAGGAAAGAGCACAAGTGACAGAGAGAGAAAAGGCAACAGAGATCCTAAACCTGCTGCAGGGGATTCTGGGTAAAAAGCATCAATAATCTCTCACCCCCCCTCTCTTTTTTCTCTCTTCTCTCCATCCTTCATCCTCGGGATGTTTTTCAGACTCCGAGCTCAGAGGATTTTATCATTCTTCTCCCCGAGGGACTTATTCCAGTTTAAAATCATTGATACTGATTACCCCGGGCCCTGTCATATTGATTTCTGAGATTTATCGTTGGCCGACTCCCTAGCAGAGGTCCCTGGCCCCTGTGTCCCCGAGCTGGCAGTCATTTGTTAAACTCTGCCGTCCTGACAAGGGACACGTCGAACTACGTGCAAACACACACACACACACACACACACACACACGCAAGCTTAACATGCAGAGGACCAACATCTGCCAGTGCTGCATTCACACTGTGAGCAGTTTAGTGTAAAGGTTGACCTATTGCAACTCCTGGGAAGTGACCAACACCGAGCCGCCGCTCCTCTTGCCCTCGACGCTCCAATTGCAGCTGAGCAACAAGTCCGGTGACCTTGGGCAACTTTTCCTGAGTGTGTTCCAGCTGAAATACCAACAGATGTGTCTGATGGACAAAACACCTGACCGGGAAGAGGTACAAACGCTGCATGGGCTGCATCCCGACACTTTAAGGGCTGTTAGAAGACCACGTCGAGAGGCAGCCGTGCTTAAACCTGTTCCAAACGGCCACAACGGCGAAGGGTGTGTGGGCCTCCAGGGGCCTCGCGACAGAACCTGTAGGGTGGTTATTCGATCCACCGGAAAGCGTGTTCCATCCAAGCCGGACTACACGCATTTTATTGCTGCGCTTGCTGCCAAAAAAAGCAAGAAAAGTGCATAGAATTCATGTTGGTAACGAATGGCACCATCACACGAACGCAACTAACATTTTCAAGAACAACGAAACACAATAAAGTCACATTAAATATAAAATCACATTAAATATAAATCAACAATAGCTTTTATTACTTACAAGGCAGAGCTCTGCCAAGCAGATATATATTTCTGCGACGCTGAAAACCAAAATATGTCCCAGTTCAATGGTTGCTGTTAGGAAGTGGTGCATTATTTTAGAAGACATGAGCAGTGTATGATTTGCAGCCTGTGTGTCACTTCTGCAAAGCAGCACGGAAGTGATCCTTATCAACTGCTACGTTCAAGGGCCGGATTCACCAGAGTGAAGCATCTACTATAAAGGAAACATGGCTTAATTCAAGGTGACCAAACCGGCTGCTCTCACAAAAGCCTCGCCGAACCCCGCTGCTGCTCTTCTCCTTTCTTGTCTGCTCTCTGCTTTGTGTCATTCTCCTTATCCATCTGATGGTGCGGCTGCCAGGAGTTGATGCTCCCCCTTTACTCTGAACACACACTACCTGTGTGCTGTCTCCTTCCTCGGGTCAGCGGTAAGAAGGGAGGAATGAGGGAAGGAAACTGACCCGTTTGCCCTGATCTGAGCGCGACGGTCAAACAGCGGAGACAGTCAGGCGGATAATAACAGGAGGAGAAGAAAGTGGAGCTGCTGCTGATACAGTGAGTGTTTGTGTGTACAAGAATGTGTGTGGCTTATTTGTTTGAGCTTATGAATGACGGTGTGGGCATTTTCACGTTTGCATGAGTTTATCTGGACGGATATACGTTTGAGACGGGAAGTGGTCCCGTTACATTACTGCATTTTTGTTGTGGTGGCTGAATTATACAGCAAAGAAGTGCAGTGATAACAGCGTGTGCGCTCTTTCGGGATTCTTTACATAACAGAATGCACGTTGGCCAAATGACTGCGAGACGCCTGGAGCTCAGACACAGCGTGGAAAATGTTCAGGCTCATTGAAACCATCTGAAGAGACACTTCCTGCTGCGCGAAGGAGAGAGAGACTCGTGTGCACACTGAAGGAATCCGCAAACCTGCAAACACTAACCCTCATTTAAATGCACACATTTGCTTTGTTATTCTCAGCCCTGTGCACACGCATTCACGGACCCAATGTACGTTAGTACGCTTTCCCTGGGTCCACTCGGGATGGCCTCACGATGCCCGAGCAGAGAGTCAAACAGGCAGAAACAGATGCAGCGGCTTTGCTCACAGTCGCCATCACGATGCTAATGTGGTGCCATGAGGTCACAGGAGCAGGATGGGGACTCTCCCGGGAGCAACATGACCTAAACCGGCCTGCATCGCACCGCAACCTGCATGACTAATGAAAAACAAGAATAACAAGCCAGGCTGCTGAGCTCCCAACGGGCATCTGCTGTCAGAACATTAGCAGCGTGCGGCTGGTGTTAGAGGGTAACTAGTACAACATAGCAGTCGGGCCGCATACAGAGTCACAGAGAAGCAATAGCTGCTTGTGAATTTAATTAGCTAAACATTTTCAAGCAGGAATATTAGTTCAGCAGACACGAATCGTTTTAACACTCAACTGTCAAGCATGTTTGGTGCAGGCTTGCAGAGAATAAACTCGTTGCACAGCGTAGTTTGCACAGGGCAGAAGGAGTAGAGGTGGCAAACCAGAAACAAACGACGTCTTGTCCATCTATCCCATCTACGGAGAAACATGCAGAGAGGTCCTCGAGTTTGAATCGTCCTGTCTCTGTCAGCTAGTATCGGCCATGTTTGATGCCGTCCAGAGGCAAAGGCAAATTAATGCACCTGTGCTGACTGGTCCTGTACCTGACTCTGAACTTTTCAAGTCTGAGTGCAGTTTGAGAATTGCATATTCTGGAAGGCTAACAAACTGCCGTTTGCACCTGTACGTTTTTAGACTAATGCATGCCGTACCACAGGCACCTGAATGCAACATCAACAAGGATTTTTTGATGTCTCTAAACTACATCGATGTAGCAATCCAGATGTAAAAAAAACCCAAACTAAGAATACGTGCTGTTCTCTGAGACAGATAAGGATCCCAAGCAGGTTTCAAATCTCCGCAATGAACCATAGTGAACCAGAGTCCCTGCAGGAAGCATCGTAAATCCTGTCGCCTGTTTTGGAATAGAAAAAGTGGCATCTAAATATCACAATGTCTTGAGACGTCAAAACTGAGGAGTTGTAATGATTAGCAGCCTGACAGCTGACAGCTATGTGACTGAAGAAGGTTTACCTAGATTCTTTGCTCGACCACTTATTAACTCATGTCTGGTAAATGTTGGCCCACACACAGTGACATACAACACTCACTAAATTGTGGTACCTAACATTTCAATGAAAGTTTAGTTTTTGGATATTTCATACTGTTTTCTTTCAGGTGTGGCCCGATGGGACAAGCCACAACACTTAAACACCCTTTTGCGATTAGACTGATCCATTTGTCATTATTCTGGTACACCAATAATACTGCCCGGACTTCTAACTTCTAAATTCGAAAAAGCAGCTGCGACCTTTTCTGTTTGAAATGAAATGCTCGAGAAGACGGATATATCACATAAAGTAATGACTTTTGGTCTGTTGCAATGCATCCAATCAAGTACGCGCCAAGATGAGAGCGGCGCGAGTAGGAGACCGAAACGGGAGTGATGCAGAACAATAGACAAAGAAACTGAAACCCAAAAACGAGACAAAAACTGTTAACAAAAGGAAAAAGACACAAGCTTTGTTCATCTCTACACGGCATCATTACACTGTGGGGAGAATCACGGGGCGAATGCCTTTCCTTTGAAAAGACAACAATGCCAGAGTAACACTGCTGTTTCACTCTGCCAGTCACAATGAACTGGATTCTTTTTCCTCGCGTTGTCAACTGATTCTCCATTTTATCATTCGCCACCTTTCAAGTCAGCCACTGATGCCTGATCAAAATATCCTGCTAGGAAAAACTGCGTCTTCTTAAAATGATCATTACAGAGTCACAAATGTAACCTGGATAAGAACAAATCTCTCCTCTTTTCTTAAAGATCGCCAGTAAATATCTTCCCATCTTCCTGGATGTGTGGATTTCGTGTCTTCTTCTGGAGTTAGGAAGATAATATGAGCCGTTCACGTGCAGAGTTGTCGTGTTCGTCCGACAGGCAGATTTGTCATAGTGACATGTGGCCTCGGACGTCCTGATGGATTGTGGGACAGAAGGCCATGGCGGTGGTCTGGTGGTCTGGGGAATCCTGGAAAGCCCTGCCACCACCAGCACCTTCAGCTCTGCTTTACAGAGTCCACGTTGTCTTTCTGCTCCCTCACTCTTCACTCTAGCTTTGCCCTCTTCCTTCTTATCCTTAAGAAACATGTTTCTCTTTAATCTCTTTATAATCCTCACTATTTCACATTCTCACGTCACCACATCCTGAAACTAATCAAAAGAATCAGCATTTGGCATTTTGTCTTTCAGCCCTGAACTGGGCAGACGGACGGACGGACAGACAGACAGACAGCAGGAAGGTCCTTTGCCCCTCTCCCTGCCTTCCTGCCCCGAAGTGGAAACTGAAAAGCAGCCTGGACTCTCCTCCCTGCCCCGATGATTACAGACCAAGCACTTCTTCTCTTGTCGTACTCTTCTACCGCATCTCGTCTTCTTTTCCTCCTCTTCCATTTCGCCTCCCTTGTTGTCCAGCAGCGTAAGCAGGTCAATATTTTTTTCAGAAAACATTCAGTCAGATCTCATACTGAGCCCCTCATTCAGGGCAATTTGCATCACGGAAACTGGATTTCTTCTCCAGATATAACTGCAAATGTTGAAACTGATTCAGTGTTCAGTATTTCAAATTGTAAAAACCTAACACGAAACCTTTCAAGGCCCTTGGTTTTCCCCTCAAACCACAGCAGCTGAGTGTGTCTACACAAAAAGACATGTCCTGCTCTCCACCCCATCGTTCTCCAGGGCAGAAAGACTTTTTAACATCAAGCTATCAGCTATGTGAAGAACTTTGTAAGCACCAACAAACAGGGGACGTCTCGCCCATTGGTCAGATCAGGGTCTTGACGAGACCCCGACCGAACACAAATGATCTGTAATGACTTTGCCGGCAGCAGAAGCCAACTTGGCAAACGGCAACAAAGCTGATGTTATTTACATGTGAACATTTTGAAGTAGTCAGCACTTTCTCTCCATCACTCACTGTCCCACAGCTGTATCTGTGCTCCGTTCCAAAATCTCCATCACTCCCCCTGGAAACGTCCAAAGAGGAGAGACGCGGGTCAAATAAACTACAAGAGGAGCTTTTACAGAGACCATTTACATGAGTTTGTGAGTCTGAGATCCAGAGACAACTGAACTGGAAATCTGTTTAAATATTGTGCCAAAATGTGTAGATTCTACCTGCTCAGTTGTTGTTTTTGCAAATGTGGCTTTATGCAAATCCAGAAAGCCAAATCTGAAATGCTTTTCCCACATTTAGGCGTCCCAGTCAACTGGATTCTGATTGGACGCACAAATAGTTCAGCAGCAAACAGGGATGCTTCAGGTGCAGTGGTGCGGCGTAAAATCCAATCTGTACTCACTTTGTAGGAAAACAAGATGCCGCAAAATGATTCCGTCACTGATCAGCTAGCGTGTAGTAACCGTGCAGCTCCGGCGTAAAACGACCGACCTTGAACTTGCTCAGACGAAGAAAACTGAGCGCTTTCGTCCAATTCAATGATTAAGGTCAGCTGGAATTGCAGGCTAAATTGAGTGTAAGTGGGTTTAACCAACACTGCACCCACGAGTCCTCGATCTCTCTCCCCATCATACTTCCTCAAAGCTGTCACAGCTTGACTGTCAGTTCTGCTCTGCTTTCGTTTCTCAGTGATGGGAACAAATTGCTGAATCGCGCTTTATTGAATCGCTGCATTGTTCACTGGCCCCGGCTAGATCATCTCTACAGAGGTTTTTTTCTTTTACCCTGTATTCATCCATTGACACTTGACTAATCACATATGCTTTTTTTTTTTTTTTTTTTTACACAATACACGAGCTTTTCTTTCTTTCCACTCGAGATGCAGAGAGATTATCCTGCTCCTCTTCTCTGTAATCTGTCTTGTCACACAGTTCCCACCCTCCATACGGGCATATAAATTATGCAAATGCAAAATGACGCCGTGTGGGTCAAACTTGGCTCGCGTCACCGGGGCAGGAAGTTGTCCTGGCACAGGTCGAGTTCACAGATGGTTCACTGCGAGCTATGAATATGCTGACATGAATATACAAGAGGACACTGTAAACCCAGAGGAACAAGGTCGACGGAACATACAGCATCTGCTCAGACAGCCCAAAAATGTCACAATCACGTGCCAAAATTGGTTGAGGGGTTACTGCGTCACAGTGGAGAAAGACAGCACGGTGATTAACTGTTGGCCTTATTTGCGGCAAAAATGAAAGGGAGTAAGGTGAGAGGCTTTCTTGTGGTACAGGGATAACAACCTGTCCCTCAATGTAAAAATCAATAGAGATTATTATCGATTTCAGGCAGCACAATTTAAATCACTCCCAGTAACGTCTGATGGTTCAGCTGTTGAGGTTATCTTTCACATTTTAACATTCTTAGGACTCTGACTGCACACCCTGCGAAAGCCTTCGGAGCTGCATAGTGAAGCGGGTTGACGGGGTTGCTTAGCAGCCAGCTGGGATCAGACGTAAATGGACTTCAGGTATAAAGCGCTCGATAGGAGGAGCTGGGATCAAACCACGACACTAAAGGACGACCCGCTCTACCTCCTGAGCCACCGGTAGGAAACTGCGACACCTGGAGGAGACTTAAAACCAGCCGCTTCAGTATGATCAGGTGCACCACCCACCTACGTCATCACTTCTTCACACTGCAGCTTGAAGGAACCACCACTCAGCTCAGAGACCATTTGAACCCACATGCCAACACTGCAGTCCAGAGGTTACATTTACGTACGATGAATTTGTTGTGTTTGTTGCCGAATGTGTTTTAAAGAAAAGGGAAACCCAAGTGCTGCCTGGATTATGTTCACTGGCAACATCATTTTATCCAGTGAAGTGAACTGCTGTGTTTTTGTGCGCGGCATGTAACAAACAAACTGCGAGGTAAAGCATTGGATGTATGAAGGTGGTTAAAGCACATATTTTTAATTAATAATTTGAAGAATGTTAAAAGTCTGGTGGTTTTATTGTTTTTGTTTTAATTCATGATGCAGTTTGCCTTATGTGTTTTTTGTTGTCTTATTATTGCAATATTTACTGTCCAGCGGCTATGAGTATTAGCCATTTGGCTGAATTTGGCACATGAACATCACAGTGATGTCAATGTGTGTGCACTGTTCCTAATAATTAAAGTAATCAATTGCTTTGCAGTGCTGTTATTTTTGATTCGTCATCTGTTGCACTCACATCTGCTTTTTTCTTTTTTTAAACACATTGTGAATTCAATATCAGACACCGCTGTACTCCATTATATAATAACTGTTATCATGAGTCTTTTCAGCTCTCTCTGCCATCAGAATCATTTTAAAGGTGCTGTAATATCTTTGAAGAGCATTTTCTCATTCTTCTGTTATTCTGTCTCTTCCGGCTCTTTATGCGCAACAGAGTTCAATAATGCGTCATTGATACAAATCACTGTTTTGCAGTTTGCCCTCATTGATGTTACAAAATAACCAGAATGAGGAATATTTGGGACGTGGGAACACGGATTGGTGGGACGTAGGAATTAAAGAGTAACGGTTAGTGTGATTATTTGGTTGGTGTCGCTGAGGAACAGCAGAAATGACTCATGAACCGTCCTGCACACAGTCACATGTTATGTCCAACATGTGAAACATGTTCAGTAAGGACCAACAGTCAATTTCTCCTTTGTCGTATAAGCTCAGTTGTTAATAAAATACACTAGATAATAATACCAAGAAAATAAGATAATAAGAACCAAGAAAACACATCAATATGTATCGACGGACATATCGTTCAGTCATTGTAATGGGAATTATAGTGTCACCTAAAGCTAAGCTTCAATTCGAGACAATCAGAACACAGAATACAGTAAATGGCACAAAGCTAAAGACACTTCCTGTCACTTCCTGCCTCTTTGCAAAAACTGCACAGCAACATATCTTTGAATTAATTAATTCAAGTTCTGATCAATCACATCATTTAGAAATGCCAAACCCCCAAAACTGGTAAATTAAGAATTCACTGGATATGTTTATTATTTTGATCTCCTAAATGAGGGACATGTACAGGGTGGCAGCGAAGCCAACGCGGGACGTTTTCAACAGCAATGCCAGGGCTGATCCAGAACGGTTTGCCAGACTAAGGATGAAGGGTCTGTGGTTCCTGAACTCTCTGCCAGGAGCTTATTGTGGTTATGGCGTTCCATGTTTGCCCTGCCTGCTAGCATCTTACACCCCGCCGTTATGTGCTGGATTGTCTGCACCTGGAGTCCAGCCAGGTGTCGTAGATCCCGGCCTTAATATATATATATATATATATATATTTAGATTGTATCTCAACATGAAGGAACATAATAGTTCCTGGCAAGAACCTGTCAGATGGTTCAGGAGCTACAGGACATTTCTTTTGGGCGTCATTTTAATTTAGTTTAAGAGGTTGGAGTGGACGAGGTTAAACCGACTCTGGTGTTGCATTTCTTTTGGCCACATCCATAAGTAGCAGTGAAAACTGTCTTCCAGCGGTGCTTCACTGTCTTATTTTTACAGCCATTTCTGGAGGACCATCTCTTCTTCATGGGACCCAGTCAGTGCTGCAGTGTGTAAAGCTGACAGAGACCCTAAAAAAAATAAATAAATAAAGAATAGAGTCCTGAAAAGCTGCTAAACTAATGGGTCGGAAAACAAATAAACAGCCATGAGGTGAGAGGGGGCATAAAAATGAATGAATTCCTTGCAGGGGAAACTTAATGTCTGTCTGTGCACGTTTGTGTGTGTGTGTGTGTGTGTGTGTGTCAGTTAATGAACCCCACAGAGCTGCAGCGAGAGGCCCCCACCACTCTTTTACAAGTTCTTTTACAGCCACAGTGAATCTCGAAGAAAGCCGTCGGTGTGTGTATAAAGGCATACGTGTGCTCCCATGAGGTTGCGTCCACTTGATTTATATGCTTGTATGGGTGAATATGTGCGACCTGTGACGACGCCCTCCGGTTTTACTGCGCTTCCAGACCAAAATAGAAAAAAGGGCTAAATAAAGTACAACAACCGTAAAACAGGGCGGCAGTAAGTCAGCCGGTGGCAAGCTCCGTTAAACTACGATCACCGCTGTCCTCTGGAAACCTCCCAACTCTAGTGTTGTTGGATTATCTCAAATCAATATGAAGCAGGTGGAAGATTCTGGAGTTCAGTGCATGCAGGTACGAGCCAAGGTCAAGCTGAACAATAAGATCAGTAAGAAGGTTAAGCTTCTCTTCACGAAGGTTCACTAAGTGTGGCAAGGCTAATTATTCAAATAGCACATTTCATACCCAAAGGCAACCTGACGCGCTTTACAGGGCACACAAGCAAAAGCGCAAGAAACAAGTGATGAAGACAATAAAGCAAACTGACAAATACATTTGATTTTAAAGAATTCACACACTGTTAAAGCAACGGTAAACCGGCAGGTCTTCAGCTTGGATTTTAAACTAGTCTTAGTCCGGAGTCCGGAGCAGGAGTTTTCACTGCAGAACTAGCCCTGCTGAGCGCTCTGCGATGCTCATGCTCCGTCAGGAGATCCGATACCTAGTTGTGGTGGTGGTATCGGGATCTTTGGTCTCCAGGCCAAGCTTTTGATAGTCTTCGTAGTTGCTTCTGTGTATTTGTCCGTGTGTCAGCCAACTCGTGTGCAGTGGATTATTATGAGAATGCAGTGAGTCGATATTTGGCCTGTAGTGACCTTCTCACGCCCTGCAAGCATACGCCAGGCTGAGAACGGGGAGTGACAAGATTAACTATTAGCTGTATGACAAAAGGAGTCACAAGCCATTTGTAGCTTTAGGATTATTGTCACCAGAATCCCAAATGTAACTGGAAGATATAAAGGCCAGTAAAGTAAAGAGGGTGACTCGATTGATTTGATTAAATATCCCAATTGTTAGTTATAGTTAAAATGGGGAGAGAAAAGTACCATCCACCTTATTACATTTGGAAAACCACATTTCTCTGCTCAGGAAATGGCTCTTAATCCTTGCTGGGTGCCCTTTGTCGAGTCATTACTGTGTTGTATAATAAAGAAATGTCTTCAATAGTCTTTCAGTAATCTCATGTCTTTTTCTTTCGCCAATAATTTAACAATTGCAGCCACTGAAAATGATTTAATGACTTGCTAGGTGCGGCTATTTTCTAAAAAGATGTCTAAAGCGAGTTAATTCTCTGCAGCAGATGGGATGGAGGCACAAAAGCAGGCGTGGAGAAAAACACCTCGAGTCCCTTTTTGAAGATGAGAACCACTGATGCATATCCAGAGCATGAATATACAACACTACCCAGCTGAAAAGCATGTCAGTCTCCATGTTTTTGCCTCCATTCCTCCAGAATGTTACTTTAGCGCTTTTAACGTGTCGTCTCAACACCGCGCAGTCACACACACACCTGGGTCTGGGTCGGCACGTCGCTCAAGGATGCTTGATGGCAGGTTTAAAAAAAGAAAGAGGAGAAAACGGCACGCTGGATTTTCAAACTGAACCGGCACACACACACTCTCATCGCTCACGCTCAAGAGCTTCTTTTTATAGGCTACCACCGTTAGCACAGTTGATAACAGCCGTGTTAAAATAACCCGAGTGCTGCACCTTACACCCACAATGAACGAACCTCGCTCTCCCTGCTGATCTGAACGACATGCATGAAAACCCAACGTTATCAGCTCCAACAAAGTGGCGTTTCATGCCACGCTAAAGGCTGTATGTCCTGTGTCCATACTTTGTGTAACAACAGACGTCACCGGCGTTCCAACATCTGGACTGCTGTTTGAATGTCATCCTGTTGCCCATGTGCCTCCTGACATTTTCTCCTGCAAGCTGCCTGATGAAACCGAAAGGTCATTGAGGCAATGTTAAAAAATGATCTGGGATGGAGACAGCCTCCGCGCCTCTCAGCTTAACTTAGAAAGTCTTTGATAACTTTGTTGGCAGGTGGAGGCAAACAATTACAGAGGCAGCAGGATGAAACATTTGGAGGTCATGATTAGATGTTAGTGTTCTGCCGTGATGAGCAGGAAGGACGAGGCGAATTTCACTTCATTGTTTTTATCTGGCAGACGGAGAGAAAGAGGTGGAAAGATGGAGACGACATGACGGAAGAGAGATGGAGATAAAACTGACAGAATATTCTGAAAAAGTGAGAGGCCTCGTCAACCGTTCCCTGGAACTGGTGGGGTGGAAAGTTGCCATGGCGACGCTAACTTCCGCTAAGGAAGCAGGATAGTTGTCAACGTTCCCTCCAGGCAGAGCGGGACGATCCTGCAGCTGCTGACAGACGCCAAGTTCTACGGCGTCGCTCTGAAGTGCCGGTGCCCATAATGACATGAGTGAAGGGGTTTCAATTAAAACTGGTTTGATGATCTTAAAAAAATGCGAAGGGAAATCTAAAGTAAGTAAGCTGCTTCCTGTGCTGAGAGAATGCGAAGGGATAGAGAGATGAAGATTTGAACATATCTTACATTTATTTCCCTGCATAAACCTATTTGTACGCACATATTGAGGCGGGTTCCTAAATGGGATTTGGAAGCGTTGTAACCACATGGCTGATCAGCTGCAGCGTCCCGCCTTAGTTTGTCTTGTAGTTTGTTTCTCCGTAGATGGGTTAAAGCGTGGCCTCTACCGCCACCTTCTGACCAAACTTCGCTTTGCATCGAGCCCAGTTTATGCGCTCTAAAATTCTAAATTTTGCTTGATGATTGCATGAATGGGAACGTGGCTACTGTCTCTTTTGTCCCCCACTCTGACCTGGTTACGTTGACTTCTTGCACGGTCCGACTGAATATGAAGCAAATGTCCCACCTTGTATTATTTAAGTAAATCTGACCCCTGATTCATTTTCTAGCCCATTAAACTCCATTTGCTCCTCCGTTCTTTTATTCTGCCAATCCCTCTCTCTCCATCGACTTTGTGTGCAACCTCACAGGCTCTGCACACCTTCACCGTCATGGGACACCTCCCTTCTCGCTTCTCCTCCACAAGATGTTGAAGTAAGTTGTGGAGCCTTTCCTTCGGTGTAGCTGTTCGTCGTGTGCTCTGTTACAGACGTGGAGAAGCTGACTCTTAAGGCTTGGAAGTAGGACATGGAAGCTTTACTCCTCTGTGTGATGCAGCTCCATTTCTTTTCTTTTGTTTGTTGTGCAAAGACTCACTCCATTAGAGTCCTTCACAGCGTTTGGACGAGGGGACGGGACGTCAAGCTCCATTTAGATTTTTCTTTGTCATTTATTTTTCCTAATCTGATTTTTGTCGCTCCTTAAAAGACATTTGGAAGCATGGTGTGAAACCTTTCTATGCATTGTGGGGTTTGATTTCTTTTTTTCCCCTCAGCTTTTCTTTTCTACTCCAAATTTTCCTGACAGTCATTGAACAGCTCATCTCTCCAGTCTCCTTCACAACACTCGGAAGTACGAAGTGGAACATTTTTGTGTGTGTTTCCTTTTCATTCTTTTACTCTCTGATCTTTACCACAGGCATGGGGACGCCATGTGCTCCTTCACAAGACTTGGAAGTAGGATGTAGAACTTTTCCCTTCTACTGTGTGTGTGTTGCCCTTAAATATCTTTTGTTTTCATCTTTTCCACTTCCTCTCGACTCCACACGGCTTGTGAAGGAGACACAAACTTTTCCTTTCATGTTTTAGCTTCGTCACAGTTGTGGAAACGCTCATTTTTCCACTGACAGATGTCTTGTGTGGAAAAAGGTCACTCCGCTAGGCCTTTGGAAGCAGAAGGTGGAAGCTTGGGCATCTTTTCTTGTTTCTTTATATTGTTATATTTCCTTTTTCATTTTAAAGTTTGCAAACATTGTGGAAGAAGCCCACTCTCCGAGAAGATTTAGACGTACGATGTGGAACATGTCCTTTGGCGTGTGATGCAGATCAGTTCTATTGTATTTTTAGTTGTGGAAAATCTCCCTCCTCTACGCTTCCAGATTTGGAAGCATGATGCGAGACCTTTTGCCTCTGTATGCGATGCAGCTTGATTCCTAAACTGATTAGGGTTTTATATGCCCTGTGATGTGAGCCAGGCCTCAGGAAGTTGAATATTCAACAACCAGAGCTGCTAGACTTTGGACAGGATCCTCAGAATCTCATGGAAACACACTTAGTAAATGTCACACGGTGCATGAGCTTCTTTCTTCCACTGAAATGACCATTCAGACATAATGAGTTTAAGAAGGACGTCTTTCAATGTCTTCATATTCTGTTATTAAATACTCATGAATATTCATTTGCTATGAGGAGACACTGGCTCCTGGCTTTCATCAAGCTGCAGTGGTATCTGTTTTCTATGAATATTACCTCCTTTGTATCATAAATTAATCATACTGCTTTATAATTATCGTTTCTGTACCAGTCTCAGCTGTTTCCCCGAATGAGACACTTAATGAGTATGACTGTTCTTAATCTAACTTGTTGGGGACGGTGGTCATTTCATCTGCAGAAATTGAATTGTAATTACTCTATCAAAATTCTGTTATCAGAATACATCAAGCAGCATTTTACCGTAATTACATTATAACCACAAAAAAGTGTGGCAGAGTAGGCTCTTCATTTACTGTGATGTCTTTCCGCTGGCTGCTAAATTACGACTGACAGTCATCATTCCACGGTGTAATGTGACAGGAGATTAAAGGGGCTACTCTTTATGACTTCCTTGAACATGAGGGGAATATCTGATGTCACTAGCTGCTTTAAAAGTCTCGGTTCTAATTTGAAGTTCTGGTTTGCGGACTGGCAGACAAATCAACTAAATAAGTGTTATTCAGCGACTGGCATGTGCCTGTGGTGTCACACACTGTAGCTCCTCAGTAAAACGGTTTCCTCCACCGTCCAACATATCTCTCTCTCTCACCGCCGTTATTAGGAAGCATCATGCATTCAGTAACTGTCTGTGATATTAAATGATGTGGGAAGAAACACATCTATGGACTAAACTCAGGCACAATCCTCTGAGAATCAGGCAAAAGCAGCAAGAAAACGTTGTCAGGTTAACTTACTTTTAGTTATCTTTCGTGATGCTAGTGGAAGGAGCGAAGAGCCGAACCACCTGAGACTAGAGCACTCCCTGGACGATTACACGTAGTCTGGGGGAGTGAGAAGCATTTATGGCCTTTACGCACACAAGTGAGCGGTAACACACAGCCAGAGCCACATACCCAGGCGCCCCCTGTATGCTGATGAAGGAACTGCTTGAAACATACTCTATTGCTTGCATGTAATCACCATCGTGGAAGCACAAATGCAGGCCACGCTCACATGCACTCAGTCTGGACAACCACACAAACACAGCAGCCTCCCTCCTGGCTGGATCACTGGATGGTATATAATGCAAGCTGCTGATTTACGGTGTAATCTAGTTCACGGAGGGAGAGTTTCTCATGCTAAGAGGCGGAAAGACCAGCGCCGACCTTTGGCGTCCTGCTCAGCCCGTCAGCGAGCTCTCAGCACCATCAGAAGGAGCACGAGACTGAATTAGAATGATCGACGCCGGTGAATAACGAAATGTGAATGGATTTAATTTGCTTCCTGGTTAGAATGATGCCAGTAAACCTGTAAATTCCGATTCAGTAGTGGCGCTGTTGTGTCTTCATATGAGGAATGAGTCTAATTATCCTGGAATCAACACCAACAGAGATTATAGAGATACAAACTGTTTTATCTACTTTGAAAACATGGTGAATTGCATGGCTGTGGGTTACGGTGTCCTGATGACCCAGGCAACGGAAAGGCCAGGGGATCAGCAAATCTTCCCATATGTTGGGGACCATTAATGCCCAAATTCTGGTGAGAACTTGTCGAGATATTATCTTGCGAGAAACGGACCAACTGATCGATTGACCAGCCACGATTGGCATCCTCGTGTCCCGCCACCAGCAGTGCTACAAAGCAGAAAGCTTCTTAAAAAGGTTGAAGTCTGAGAACATAAGTTGTGAGGTCCAAAGTTCAGAAACAGCCATTTTTGATGGGTTTTGGACATGACAGGGATTAGATAAACAGTTTCACCTAAGTAAACACAACTATTCTACATAAACAACACAGTTTACCTACATCTCCGAATGTCTGAGCTCAGTTTCTAAAATGCCCACTTCCTTCAAAGCCTACACCTCCAGTTTGCGACACGGGCTTTCTTGTTCCAAATCCAATCTGACATCACAGCGATGTCATCGTGGTTATTTATTTCGACCATGTGAAACAAGAAAAGCTCCTCCAGAGCCAAATAAGGTATTATGCAACCGTTTTCACTGGCTAAGCAGTGCTCCTCGTTACGACTAAACTCATTTCATGTGCAGTAAAATGGGCGAGTGGCCCTTTAAAGAACAGGTTTAAAATGTAGGTTTGCTTTTCAATACTCACTAATTCAATACTCACGCGCCATATGTACGCTGAAACAGTTATGCGTCGCTGCAATCATTCTTCCTCTCCATACCGGCCATAAAGCGATCCCCTTGCGCCGTGACTACACTGTAAGAAAAAACGGGGACAAAATCCACAGTTCTCGTTCATCCAAAGCTAATATGAGACTGAAGCAGGCTGATTGCTGTGACACATAACTCTCTCAACAGACATACGACGCGAGAGTATGAAGATAGAATATATTCTTTAGTATCTCTGTAGCTAAATGGTGGCAAAATGATTAACGATGCACTGATCTGATGCTGACTGGATTGGTATCGGCTCTTTTTTGAGAGTCACTTTAAGCTTTAGATGTTTTAGATATTAGCTTCACTCAGTCACAGTCGCCCGTTGAATCAGCTTAAAGCGCCGCAAAAATGTCTGACCTCATGTTAACCTGCACACAGATTTTAAACTTGTGAAAAAGAGAGCATGGTTATCGGATTGGCACTCCATATCAGCAGATACCCTGAGTTGAGGTATCTGAGTCGGTGCCAGTTTCTATCGTCCGTTATTCCAAAACTCTAATAGTCTCAATAAATGACTGGAACTCGCGCCAGCTGACGCTGAGGCCTTCGATTTTTTTGTTCTAGTTTTTAGTACATTTTCGGGCTGTCCGAACAATGGGCAGTCCCCTCGGAATCGGCATGAGAATCTTCCTACGTGATAACTATCTTGATTTTTGCGGCAGAAGTGTCCTCCTATATTGCGTTCTAGGACATACTTCGACAAAACAGTATTGACATCAGAAATTAGAACTTGGTGTTATGCGCTCATTTGGTTTTTCAGTGCATCAACTGAGGCAGGATAAATAGCACTGAGATGTGACTGTCAAAGCACACAGCAGTTTTCCCTGTAATGGCTTCAGATAAATAAAAACAAACGTTCTGCAAAAAAGTGACGAGACAAAAGAACTAGGAGACAGGGGGCCGTGGAAACAGATCTTTCTGCAGCTTGTAGGAAAACGCCGCGTGTTTACTTCCCAGCTCTAATCCCGTTAGCGGCCGGAACTGACTTTTATTATGGGGACATTATCAGCCTCTCCACACATACGGCAAGAACATGTGTGCAGAAACAAGATTTCTGTTCATCAGCCCGCTAACGAACACATCCACCTCTCTGCACCTTAACCCCGTCACGTTGTGCGGAGGCAAAACTGGACAGAAGGAGCAGTTTATCTGACTTACTGTGTTTTTGGAGGGCGAGTAAAGCTGAGGGTGTTTAGAGAGGCAAGGACAAAAAGTCATTCTGTGCTACCGTAGCGTCAATGAAAGGAGGCTTATCAGAGGAGCTGTCTGACTCATGTTCATCTTTTTTCTAATGTGACACTTTCTCCTTCAAGGTTTTTGTGTTTTGACATGAGGGTAAGATCTAAGTGACCTTTGGGTTATTTTTTAATTTCCTTTCCTTTGAGCCTTAAATGAAGCAATTACGTCATCAAATTAACCATAATGTGTCACCAGGTCTTCGCATACCTCAAATGTCTCCCGTCCTCTGAGGCTTTTGTACGAATCAGACAGTTATGTTTAATTGCTCATGTGGGGAAGATGGGTCCATGAAAAGTGGAGCTATGCTGAACTATGCAGACGTATAAGGTCAGAAGTAACTTGACGTTTTGGACAAAGTGAACTGAATGTGTAACAAAACAGCAAATTCACTTGACTTTCACATATTTCTAGATGCAGTCAGACAAACTGTGTGAACTGTTTCTCATTGTCTCGAGTCTGTACTCCAGAATACTGGATTTGAAATAGAAAATATTACTACGATGGTAAAATGCTGACTATATACTGTTCATAGTGCCCCAATGTTAGGACTGTGCTAGCTGAACATCACCAGGGCAAAATCCAATTAGTAAGTAACCGCTCAGTTCATTTTCAATTTCCAAGGGGCGTCATCAACTGGCACAGACCAAAATGCGTCTGGACGCAATTGGAAACACCTACAACCAGTCAGAGCAACGAAATGTGTCACACATTGCAGGGAATTGATCGGGATTTACCAGTTTTTAGAAGAAGAAGGGAAGAGGAAGAAAAACAAGCCGATTTGATTGAAGAAGCATCAGCTGCAGCAGACTCCTTCAAAGACGCCGAGGGCTCTGAAATAAATGTGACATATTTAGACTTTAAGAGTAACGTGGGCTGGAATGACGACCGTCTTACTATCATTTACGAAAACGCCTCAACAGCATCAAATCAAACCCACCCCATGTTAGATAGATTGGGCCAGGTGGGGGGGGACGCATCTGCCAGAGCAAATAAAACAAGCTCGCGGGTTCAGACTGTGCAGCCAGACAATGGAGCCTAAACCGAGCCAAAGCAACCAAGGAGCTTCTCAGGGCCAAACAGAGGAATGTTCATAATGTCGATGTTTCACTGCTGAAGACCAGACCAAAGGCAAGAAGACGCTGCAGCGAGCAACGAGTGAAGAATTCTAATGTATGGTATGCTGCTGTTCTTCAGCGAGGTTTTAAATTTGGCTTGTGTAAAGTTTAGAAGCTTGTTACATTGCAGCTTGGTAGCATGAATGTAGTAACAAGGGAACCCGAAGTAGCAGAATGGAGGCAAGTTACTTTAACCTAAACCCACTACCTCAAGTGTAAAAGACCTTCCCCTCTGTCTGCTAAATGACAGAAACGAACACGCCGTTTCATCCAAGCAGCCACTACAGCTGAGAACTCCCTACCTCGCTGTCCAAATGTTGTGCAAATTCGCTGGAATGGAAGATGGAATTGCAAAATGGGATGTCAAACTCGAGCATAATAGCTTGGCTCCTATAATGTGCTGCCGTGCCGTCTAATCATCGGCAACTCACGTACATGGGAAAGTTGAAAATGGCTGCTAAGTGGTGCAGTTTGTTCAGCCTTGTCACATTCAATTCACCACTTTCCAAATGTTGCTGTTCTCGTCGTAGCGTTAATGTTGTTGATGCCGTCGACGACGAGAGCGCAGGTTTGTGAGTTAAAGAGGAAAGAAGCACATGGCTCCTCGCCTCAAGTTCTCCAAGGAGAATCTTTCAAATCAAGATATTATATCTCGCATTTCAAGTTTCAATGTTTTATTTGTCATGTGCGCGTATATGCAAGTATAACAGTGAAAGGCCAGACATATTGTAACAGACCGTTGTAATATAATCAAGTTTGGACAGAAATATGCACATGCCTCCAAATTGCAATAAATATATATTAAAAGTAGTCCTGTGCGTAGTGCAAGATGCCAGTGTGTGTGAGTGTATAGATATATCGGTGTACATCCAGCTTCTCAAAAGTTCAATGTCTGTTTACTCCAAATGCGACAGCAGATATTCAGCCTCCTCGTACATTGTGACAAATTCAACAAATGCCACTTGTTTATATACAGTATGAGAAGAAGCAGGCGAGATATGAAGACTGTTTCACCGTCTGCAGGTTTATTGATGGTTTGCCGTCCGAACAATCGATAACCGCTTGTTCCTCTTGTGATGACGGAGCTGAGATGTCAGAAAACGAATTTTATGTGTTATACATTTAAAAAAAAAAAGTGTAAACCGAAAATAAAGAAGTAGATTCACGACTCCCATGTTGCTGAAGAAAACTGCAAACGTTGCTGGGAGCTACTACAGACTTACAGGATGATGATTATTTTTACTTTTCCTTATGCCTATTGGTATCTATCAATGCAGCACTTTGATAGAAACCAATCGACAGACCTTCACTCTTCAAAGAATAGTATTCCTGATAAACGTTGTATATTAGGAAATACGTTTATAATTTTCTTAAAGCACTTGGTGTGGTTTAGTGGCCGCAGGAGTGGATTAACGCTCACGACTGGTTTCGGAGACTCAAGGCTTCAGGTCGGCATTAACAGTGCTTTCACAAGTACTGACGCATGTGATCCAAACAATGGTTAGTCGATTACGAGTCACCGATGAGTAAAATCTCATTTTTAATGCCGTCCTGTTGTATCATAGAACCCGTCTCCCGTCGGCTTCATAGCACAGAAGCATAATGATCTGTGGTAGACGTAATTATTGTCTCTCATGCACAAGGTAATGGAATTTGTTAAGCCACTTTTAAAGGGGAGATAAATACTGTAAATGTGCAGATTTGAAGGTGTAGCCGTGGCAGTTTTGTGCAGCGGCTCATGGACGTCAGCGTTGAACAAACTATGCTGATCTACAGTAACTTTAAGTATCATGTTAATTCATTATCAGTATCTTATTTGGCTACATGTACCGTGCCGTTCATTATTCAAATTGTGTCCAGAAACATTAGGCAAAAAAGGCTGTTTTTCACCTCTAATCCCAAAACAGATGTCAGAGTCACATTTATATTATTAGAGCCAGTATATAGAAGACAGGATCCAGTACAAAGGCAACAACAGAGGATTCCAAAATGAGCAGGGTTGATAACAGCGGAATGATTCTATTTAATGGTTTTTTAATGGTCTGTTTGATGCAGTTTGCTATGTATCGCTGCTCTTGTCCTGCATTTTCCCGTCCGCAAAAAAAAATTAATCAGGCCGAAGTGTAAAGCTTGAGAAAAAAATAAATATTCTGTGCATGCCAGCATCCCTGTGGATATGAATATGAATGGGCTTCTCCTTCAATCCACCTTGACCCGCAGTGGACGTCTTCAAAGTCATGACTTGAAAAGACGAACCTGACTTCCTACGCAGCCGTACGAAGTGTGCTCTTCTGTGTGACTTCACATTTCCTGAACATGTGATGACCAAGAGGATCCTGAGTGAACAAACTCCTGAATGACATTCAGGAGTTGATTCTAAAAGCAGATATCTACTGTTGCTCTGACAAAGTGTTTGGCAGCAACTTTTTCAAAGATAGTTAGTCACTATTTTTCTCTGTTGAAAGAATAATTACTACTGAATATGTATATTGTATGTATATTTCAGAGTTGAGCCTCATGAGCCTTCTCATTAATCTGAACAGCACAAGGTTTCACTTTGCCAGTCT
The DNA here is from genome assembly GCA_036023855.1 of Gadopsis marmoratus. Classification (NCBI taxonomy): domain Eukaryota; kingdom Metazoa; phylum Chordata; class Actinopteri; order Centrarchiformes; family Percichthyidae; genus Gadopsis; species Gadopsis marmoratus. The sequence goes on along the minus strand of JAVQJF010096996.1, from coordinate 49,188 downwards.
GCAGGTTACCTAAATGTTAAGCTATGGACATGACATTAACAGACAGGAACTATTGATAATGACAGGCAATCTTTGCCTAAAATGCTAATTCTTCCCCTCTGGACAAAGACCAACTTTTCAGCCTCAGCTGCTCAAACTGCAAAAGCAGAGTCCCAGGAATCTGCATAACTCAACTTCTAACACATGGAGTTAGAGGCTGCAGGAAATCTAATTCCGTGCTGTAAATGAGCAACATGATCTACTGGGAAATTGTTTGCGTTATACTTCTGGAGTCATTTTGTTTCCCAAATTGTGACACTAATATCATCTTTGAACTCTGAACGCAGAACAGTGATGTAGCCACAGTGACAAACACAGCTTCGATATGAGCCACGTTTGAAGGTGGCCATCCCTGTGTGGAGCGGCACACACAACGTGGGCTGCCGTTGCTGGATCTTTAATAACCTGCATATTAACAAAATGCCATGCTGTTTTCTTGAATAGAATCTGGACATTTTGTTCCAATCTAGTCTCTCTGTTGACATAATCAGCCACAAAGCCAGTCGTGCAGAATGGACACACAGGAAACGTCTACTGGCAGATGATATAAACACTTAGTGTCGAGGGAAAACACACACACCAACTTTGTGCTTTAATATATATATATATATATATATATATAATATATATATATATAATATATATATATATATATAACGTAGGACTGCTCCCTCAGTTGTCACTGAAATTAGCCAACAATTCATAGACAAAGGTTTTTGCCGCCTTCTGTACTGAGAAGCATGTGACTTGACTAATTTAGTTTTGTTGTGTGACAGACGACAAAGTTTTGTAATTCTAAACTGGCTTGAAACACCTGCTGGGCCTGAATGCTGAATGGGCTTGGCGGGAAGTTGTAAGCCTGCAATTAAGGACTTTGTGTGTGTGTGTGTGTGTTGAGGATGGGGGGGGTGGTGGTTCAACACCGCAGGCAGCATTCAAAACATCTGTCAAAGGATAAACCTCTGTCACCGCCTGCTGTGCAGTTAATAAAGTCCAACTGTGACTAAATGAGATTTACCTTCTCTTCTCCACTGCAACCTGCCGCAAACTGCATTTTAGTGCCGTGAAGTCAGATGGAAAGGAGGACGAGGGGGTTTACAGAGGACTTGGCAGATGAGCAGAAGAGAGCTACGGAGATGGATGAAGAGAAAGGAAAAGGGTGAGTTGTGATCAGAATGAAAATTGTGGCGTCCCGTGTGCGGGTCTACGGCACTTCTTGTCGTTTCTTGGTAGTCACATCCTCATGTATCTGTTCTAGATTTACTTCAGCCTTTCGTTCATTTGCCCACCAGTCCTGTGCCTTGTTTACCACCTGTTGTCTGTTAACCAATCATCCTCAGTTTTGTACAAATGCCTGGGTCATTTGCTTCTCTGGTTGCCAGTTTGCATTAGTTCTTTGCAACTTTGAGCTCCAGCTCCAGCTCCAGCTTCACTCCAGCTTCGCTCCAGCACTTTGTTTCCCGGTGTTTAAACTATCTGTGCATGATCTCGTGCGTTTTTGGATTATGACCCCGTTTTCTCCCTGCCGGCACTGTAGCTGGTAACGGACAGACCCTGTGTACCAACCCTGCCTGTTTAAATTCACCCTCCGAGTCCGTCTCCTGGTTCCAGTCTACCCCAGACGTTACAGAGAATATCCAGTATATCAGCGTTTTCCTGAAGTCTCAATTGAAGCTAGGTGGATCCACGGCATTAAAAAGAGCCCACCAGGAAAGTCGTGGTCCCGTCACCTTTTGCTGCACCCCTACGTCACTGGAGAAAAACAAAAAACCCGAAAGAAATAGTGAGAAGTTAACACAAGAAAGAAAAATAAGAGGGAAGGAGAGTGAAAATGGAAAGAGACAGGGCAGCGTTTTTGGAGAAAAATAAGGACCCAGAAGGATGTGAGACGTGGTGGAGCGAGGCGGGTCTTTGTTTACACTGTAGGATTTATGGCGCCCTGCGTATGCTGTGTGGCATTGGGAGCCATCGCCTCCTGGCCGGAGGAAGCAACATCATTTCAAGCTCGAGTGCCCGCTGCGCCGTCAAGTGCACGGCTGCAGAATACCAACAAAATCCATTGACCTTTTCCCCAACAACTGCTGTGTTCGTCCGAGTCGCAGCACAGAAAGGCCTCTCTCTCTCGTCACACTGGAGCCTCTGTCTCCCCGCTGACTCTAAACGCTCACGGCCAACGTTACTCCCCCACCACGCCCGAGCATGTCGCCACCAAAAAGAAGAGGGTTTTCCACGATATGCCGCTGATCTCTGAGGAAGAAAGTATTGTTTTAGCGCGTTCTTCCCGACACAAAGCCCACATGTTGTGGACACAAACCACGCGATGAAAGGAGTTTTCACTCCTTCAGTTGTGTTTCCATTAACGTTGAATTACTGCGACATTACTGTTTAAGAAATGTCATGTGACCCGAGTCTAGTAGAGGAGTGTGAACGTGGTGATTTGTTCCTTTTCATTGTGTTGTTCCAGCAGGAGCCATGAGAACAGCTTCTCTGAAACTCCCTCCTTGGTGTTTTGATGGTGACCTACATCATCCACTGCATATAATTCACACCATTTCCGTACCCATTTACTCAGGTTTTTTGCTTTAAATTTGTGACCTTTTTTATGTAACATGAACAAAAAAGCCAACGACGCATCTTTAGGTTGATGTTCAAGTCTTCTGTGTCCACCTGAAGTACATATCAGATATTCATTTTATCGTGGCGTATACTAAAAACTTTAATTACGGTTCCATTTCAGCGTACCAGCAAGCTGCACCACCAGCATACATGACACCTGGGCGCGTAACAACCGAATGGGATGCAGCCATCCTGTTATTAGCTACACCTACAAGTCAAAATGTCCGCCATTTCAGAGGTCTATTAGCGTGATTAGGCTCTGCTCAGGCTTGATGGATGCACAGATTTGCGTGATAATGAGGTCGGCAGCGGCTCCGTAATTGTTCCAACATAGTCAGTTACATCACACCTGACATGTCTCCCTGCTTCCCTCTCTTTATCTTCTCTCCTCATCTCCTCCCCCCCCAAAAAAACAAGCAAGCAGCAAAGGAATTCTTTCAAAATTATGCCACGGCCAATGCACATAATCTACATGCAGATTCTCATCATTTCCCTGGCAACTACTTTCAAATGCCAAGCTAATTTCATCTGCAGCCTTTCACAAGAGAGTTTGCAATATTTTACTTTTACTATGCAAAAGTTATGGGATTTATTCTTTCAGTGATAAACACAGCAGACCGCCACCTGCTGTCGAGTGGCATCAGCACACCGCTGCTGCTGGCAGCTTCAGTAGGTGCAAGGTGTTCCTGTTATTCTGTCCACCCAAACAGCACAGAGCACAACAACACAACTTGCAATACGGTGCAATTCAACAAAACACCGCAGCCTCAGAAATGATTCACTATAATCTTCACAAGGGCCATATTTATTACAGAACGTTTGGATGTATGATCGCCAATAGAATCCTGGTTCATTTGTTTTATGCTGCTGCCTGTTAACCCGATGCACCGTCTGAGACGTCCTCCATGGAAACTGGAAAAGGGGCAGGCACCTGTCAAAGAAATACTCGGCCGGTGATCGGATGAATCGGCCCATCACCGGCTAACTTCATCCAATCAGATCAACGAAACCACGTGGCATAGTGGGAGTCATGAGAAGAGCGGAAGCATCTTTTACGTCCTTCGCTCTTCTTCCAATGAAGACATCCTCTCCAGTTGCGATAGAGCCGATGCTACAGCAGCTACGCTAGCCTCTTTACGAGCCACCGGTTTTGTTTTTCAAATGAACAGTCGCTTCTCGCTGTCGTCTCACCTAAACTACTGCCGCCAGTCTCCCTCATGGGATGCTGATTGGTCAAACCCATACACCTTGAAGCTGGTGGCTTCTCGTGTGATCTTAGGAGCTGGATTTGCCGAGTTGTAAGGTGAGCTGCCCGTTTCTAGTTACCATAAATGGACAATTGTACTGGAAAAGCCCCTCGACACCCTCTCGTCTGCATAATTCACACACACATGTTGCTCCACCGACTCCCATGCAGCCAGTGACCTGTATCTTTTGAATTCTGAACAAACTTCAAGCCGGCGGATTGGCTGAGTGGTGCCTGGCCGGCGTCTTCCTCTCTGCCACGTTTGCTTGCTCACTGTAACAATGAGGCTTCACACTGGGATTAGCCAAGCTGATAGCCGTCTGGCTGTGTTTTAATAATGCCGCACGCAGATGGCGACGGGGATTGTTGCCGCTGCTCCCGTTGTTGGTGATTTGGGAGCCTGCAGATGTGCAGCAATCATCTTTTACAGTCCTTCCACTAGATTCTTAGATGGCACGCCATGTGTACGGATGCATGTTTTTGATTCTTAGCCCATGCTGTAAAGGGATTTTCTGGAATAACGTTCTCAGGCCAGCTAACTGATGATAGTACAGGCTGCCTATGTATTGTTAGTTAACTATTGTTAGTTTCTAAAAGATAATAGCTTGTGAAAAAATCTGACATTGCAGGAAGACAGTAATAGTTATGATTAGATAATGTTGGCTTGTTAGTTTGCTAATCAAACTCAAAGATTAGTTTTGTGTAAAAATGGTTTGGTTTACAAAACTGCATAGAACTAAAGTCTCTTCAGTTCTGTTGGGACCAACACATTTTAAGTTGCAATCCACTGTACTCTCTTCCAAAACAGTATTTTTTGAAAAGGAAGGTAATGCTATACAGGCAAATGGCCCTTTTTTTAAAACATGCATCTCATTTTTGACAACATGGCCATTGCTTATGATCCGTCGTGATCATATTCACCAACCTTCAAACCGGAGATCTGGGATGACGCGGCACCCAGATGACCACGATTGGAACTGAAAACTAAGATCAACATTAAACTCAATTCCCAAAGCGGCGATTGTAATTGTCTGCCTGACTTCCTGGAACAACTGGTACATTGCAGCTGAAAGGTGGAATTCGCTTTCAAAGTGCTTCACAAAATGTTACTATTGTACACAGAAAGAAATTAGCATACAAATAAGGTCACTAAAACATCAGTTTTCATGTTTTCAAAGAGGAAAATTATGCACCAACATTATTATGTCCCCCGTTTGGTGTTTTTAGTAGTTCACCAAGTGTGTTCAGTTAACAGGATGATTCAGTTTCATAGCTATGCAACTTACTGGATGTTTTCTGAGATATTGGTTGTATTTTTAAGGTTTTCTTTTATATGTAAAGTTGTAGCAAATGTTCAACTTAATATGTATTGCCCATTTCATTGATCTTGCTTTTTTTAAGGTGTCGTTACTGCAGATGATGACTGATTTTCACGTGTTGACGCGACCAGTTTCCTCTCTGCGGATTAATAAAGTGATCTAATCATTAATTTAGCTCAATTTAGGATCTGAAGACCTTTTTTTTAAAGACATTCTGTTGCTTCTTTCACGTTGAATTCTTTTAAAATAAGCCACAATAAAAACCAAAATCTAAAAAACGACCACATCCAGGTCGGACAGCAAAAACGTCCAGACAAACGGACGGTCAGACAGTCGTAAAGACACAGGAGAAGGCTGCCGCCCGAAGTGCTAATATAATATCACCACCTGTCTGTCCTCGTGCCCCGTCTGACCGCAGGCCTTGTGTGACCGCTACCTAATAAAACACAAGGCAACAGCATGCAGTGCCAACGCCTCTGTAGAAGTATCCTCATTCTGCTCCACCAACATCCCCACCACTGTCATCAAGGACATCCGCTCCCGCACATTGGCTCAAAGATGTCTGAAAGTCGCGCCCAGAGAGAGAGAGAGAGAGAGAGAGAGAGAGAGAGAGAGAGAGAGAGAGAGTGTTTGGGACTAAGAGGGAAGTTAAGAGGGCATGATAACCGCATTAAAACGCCTCAGCAGCACCATAATCAACCGACCTCACCCAGACGTGCACGACGCCGCAGCCAGGTGCAGAGGCTCTGGGCTGGGCAGGAAGGACACGGAGGCCCTGGGAAGGTGAACTGGCAGGGGCTGCTGTTACGGGCGGTAAACCAGAGGGCTCGGGGTGCCCTGGGAAAGGTACTTGCGCTGCGAGAAGTGACCGAGATTAATGCCAGCACCCACGGGTGAGCAAACCCACACCGGGTGACGCTGTCGCAGTGTTGCCAGGCCTGCTGCGAGCTCGCTAAAGATGCTCGGTTGTCCTTGAAACAAAATGACTATTCAGCGTGTTGCTCCGCACTGACGAGGGAAAGAGACACACTGTCTAATAGAGACTAACAATCATCGCTGGCTCAATTTTAGGCCCATAATTCATGCAAATGTGTTTGGGGAACGTCCCTTTGTCGAATTCCTCCCTTTTTCTGTCTTATAGTTGGGGCAGATTGACTTTGTGTTTGACTTTGCTTTCTCTCCCCCCCCTTCAGTCTTGATTGTGTTTTGATGAATTACATCTTGTATATAATTCCACTTATTTATTTGTCTGTTTGTTTGCCGGCTCGCTTGTTCATTTGTACAGGGGCACAAGAGGGGGGGGGGCTGAATTGATCAGCAGCTCTAAGTGGAATTCCTGATCGAAATTAGAGAGACAGAGGACAGAGAGCTCTGCTGATGGCGAGAGAAGTAGAATGAGAGAGAACGAATGAAGATAAAGAGAAAAGGGAGGGTGGTTCTACCTGCAAATGAGTGCACAGTAAAAAAGAAAAAATATATATATATTTATATATATATATACCCTCTTGCGTTTCTTGCCAATTGCAGTGAAAGTTCCTGCTGCCAATCACACCCCAAAATGACTCTAAATCCTAATGCAAAATAGAGCTGTAAAATAAAATAAACAAGTGAACACCGTCTGTGTGGCTCCAGAGTGAGGGAATAATTCATACTGCAGTCTGCTCGGGGAAATTGAAACTCTGAAAGTTTCTAATAAACGAACACAGCGAACTCACCGCCAAGTTACCTCTCCAATGTTCTGTCCCTGCATACTGAAGTGACACGGCAGGGGGGGGGGTGACAACAACAGGAAGAGCCGGTTGAAAATGGAAGAAGAGAGGAGGAGGAGGAGGGTGAGAAACGACGAGATAAATAAACTGCTGTACAAGAAGCGCAGAGAGTCAAGAGGAACAGTAGATGCATGAGGAGAAAATGACAGTGATGATGGTAAGTGGGAAGGAAGAAGAGCTTGTGAGTAAAAGGTGAGGACAGATGAGTGACAGGAAAGAATGTAACAGCAAGAGATGTTTTTCTGTCGATTGCAGCAGAGGAGGAACTCGCAAAAGGCACAACTGTCAGAAAATGGAGCAGATACTAGGAAACCTGCTAACGTCTAAATGCATAATGGATGGATTACAGCAGCTCAGGAATGAAGTGTGGTCAGTTTCAGGTATTTCTACGTTACCTGTTCCTGCCACTGCTCGCCCTGCGTTTGGTTTCCGCGCTCCTGTGGATGTTCCTCGTGCTTTTGATTCACCTGTTGCCCGTCTTCCTGCTGTACCTGCACGCGAGCTCATGTGCTACTAATAAATGGCTGAACGGCTCCAGTCTGCCTGCACTGGCTGCTCGTCGGCCCTTTCCTCGCCTCCGGTACTTTGCACACCCATGAATTAATGTTTATGGTTCATCATAAAAAAAAAGATCCCTCACTGCTAAGATCCAGCAGATTATTTCAAGTGCACAGTGAAATCCAGGAGTTGTCAACAAATCTGAAGGCCGAGTCTTATGCGTGTATAACCTTATAGCCTCGGCCTCAAGTTCGAACTGATGTGGAAAACTATTTAAGAAAAGACAGGAGGTCCTCAGGCTGTCCCTGTGAGGTTGAAAAGTGCTCACCGCTGATTGGTTTCTGTTCTCCATCGGGCAACCTAATTGGTTTGAAGTGAGACAGAATCTCGCCGTGTCTCTGCCCTTTTCTTTCCAAATGTTACTCTTGAATCTCTCCTGATGGCGGCGAGCTCCTGCTCGGTGTGAGAGTTTATGAACTACAGTATGGAATCTTGATAGTGACAGTGTGCAGCAGCAGTAATCCAGGAGAGCAACAGGATGAATGCATTAGCAAGGAACTGCACGATGGCCTCCACTGCCTAACCTTGTTCCAGCAGTGATGTAGTGATTCGTATCCCTTCAAAGGCAGCAGCGTAAGCCTGTGGATTTGTCAGGGTCCCAACAGGGTCTTAGCTGGTGGTATTATAGGATTCCGGTGTACCGGTGGTCTTGCAGGACAGCGCGCCATTACAAGCAGCCAGGAGCAATAATCCACTTTCAATGTGAGCCCATTGTGATAAAGCATATAAAAGCCCCTTTACAACGTGCCACCAAGGCAAAGCCTCTCTCCCGCTTCCATTTTCATTCCCACACAAAAAATGTCACGGTCGCTGTGGAGGTCCGCAGAATCGCCCCGCGTCAAAATCAGAATATCGCAACGCTAAAGCAAGTGGACACCAGAACATTCTGCGTGGCTGCACGACTGGACATGCTAAAAGCTCATATACCCAGTTTGTTCCTTTCAGCCAACACAACACGAAGGGATTAGAATTTGCATCAAATGGCCATTTCACTCGACTGCAAAGAAAGGAACGAGCAGATATTTTACGCAGAGAATTCACAGTAAGTCTGGAGCCCATTTCCATTGAGAATGTTCTTTTTTAAAGATTTTTTTACACTACGCTCACAAAGTCAGCTCCTCAGTGCCTGAACTAACGGGAGTCACTGTCTGAAAGTGGCACAGCTAGTTTTCAAGTCTGTAAACCATAAATAACTACATAATTTCATATCTATATATATATATATATATTACTATTACAATTAATAATATAATGCTATCAATCATACTTCCTTAGCGTCTTCATGCTAATTACTGTACATTATGAAGGTAGTGTGCTCAGTTTTTAAGAGTGTGACAAAGATGCAAGGTAATATGAATAATGTTATGGCATGATAAGTACTATTATGGTGTTCAAAAGGAGTACAAAAACGGAACCACGTGAGTTTTTTCTGACACCTTTCTATCAGAACGAGCATTCAGTGAAAAAAAAATAACAGCAACATTAAAACTGTATAAAGGCCCGTGTCCACGTAGCGTCTGCTCTCAAATGTTCCCAGTGAGGAAAGGCGCTGGTGTTGTCACTGGCACCATCGCATATTAGCTGGTCAGAGCGGAGGACATCCACCCAGAGCCTGGTTCTGGTCCAGGCAGAGAAAAGGCAGTGTTTCCTTGCTACTGTCTCATAATGCTGCTCATGCTGGGAATTGCTGGGTCTCTGCAGGTCCTAATGCAATCTAACGGAACAGTCATACAACATGGAGTTGAATCAGTACCCCTATGACAGTCAAAATCACATCCCTGATGTGGTTTTTAAGAAGATGGACTGTAGATGACCAGATGCTGACAAGCAAAAGTCCAAAATCACTCAATTCATTTATGTTTATATAGAAATCATAAGAGACGTCGTCTCAGGGCACTTTCCATATAGAGCAGCTGTCGGCCGTTGTAACTTAAACAAAATCACAGGGATCACATAACGATTCCAATGTCCCTGCTAACATGGATCAAGATTAATGTCGGAGTAATAAATGCCGGAGAATGCTCCTGGCTGTTTACAAATGCTTTCCATTCCTCTTTTGTCTCCGAGTGAGCCATTTGTCACCGACCAATATGCTGCAGATTGCTGAATGAGCACGCTGCCGATTTCAGGCGGGACAAAAAAATAAATAAATAAATAAACAGCAGCACATATTTATGCGCGCATGTGTGTGTAATAAATTTGAGGGAGATTGCATTGTCACCGACTGTATCGGATTCAAATACGCTTAGCACTATTAACATTAATATCCAGACACTTCATATATTTTCCTCCCAATGATACCGACCTCTGGGGATTAAATTATTCATTATGCCTGTTTGCAGACCGGAAGAGAAACGCTTGGCTATGGAGAGAAAAATAGAATAGAAACGTAAAGTAAGCTGAAAAAGCAAAAAACAAAACAAACAAAAAAAAACCTTATTTAACCCTTATTTATTTCCCACATGGCAAATATGCAGCTTAACAAACACGCCAAATTTCGAGAAGGGCTTATTCGAATCACAGCAAGCCATCGGCTTTCTATCAGACAGGATTAGCTACCTGTATAAGTATAATACCAGCATGAGCACAAGATTTTAATGACGTAATGATTTTAATGATAATATTTCCAAGTTAAGTGGAATTCTTTAGATTGACAGCCCAAAGAGCTGTCAAACACATACTTTGGGTTTAAAATTAAAAAAATAATGGGATTTGACCAAACTCATAACCTCCCCTCAACTTCAGATCTCAGGATTTTGTGTTGGTTCGTCGATTTTGCTCAGCGTGAGCGTTGATGAACGTAGCTTCAAGTAAAACGACATCTGAAATACATGATTATTTTCTTACCGATAGAAACCCTGGAAATCTGCCGTTTCGGAGTACAAATACACATGAGGAGCAGCAAAAAATAGTAAACCAGGTTGCAGAACCCGGCAGGTGAATCACCGGCCTGGAATCTTTTTGGAGTTCTCTGATGTTTCTGCCAAAGTGTTGTGAACATCAGAGCGTAGCCGTGGGCTACTGCGCACTTCTGGGGTTAAAGTCCACATGTAGCCGTTAAATGTTCATCTGCTGTCAGAGATCAACAGCTGTATGAAACCGGTCAAAGAATACACTTTAGCACTTTAACACAAAGTTTGATCATAGAGGCGGGAAAACAAAAAACCATCCGGTGAGAAAGTGATGGACTCCTGCTGGATTCAGTGGTACAACAGTAACGTAGACACAATCTGTGCTTAAAGACTTCAAACTTGCACACGTTTGATTCTGCAACTTGATTTAGCTCCGTAACATACGGTCACCTGGGTAGAATCAAGACACTGCAGTCTAACACGACCTACATCCAGAGTGCCCTGCAAACACTTTTAAATGATGCAGCAAAGAAAAGAAAAGTATACAACTCGCATCTGATTTTCAGACCTTCATGTCTACAGCGAAAATGCATCCATTACTAATAAAGCATATGTAAGTGTAACCCACGGGAGGAATCAAATTAAAGATGGAAACCGTTACCTGAGGATCCGAGACAATGTAAATACATCACAGTTACACAACCATTCAAGCTGATCCTCTGCATAACAGGATATTTAGGGAAGCAGCAAGTCAGTCGTGTGACAGCTGTTCTTTCAGACCTGTTTTTCTTGCTTTCTCTAAATTTAGGAAGCCTACAAATGAATAATTAAATTAAAAGAGTCAGCAACACGCCAGAAAGCGAGGATAGCTGCAGAATTAAAGCAGGATGGGAACATAAATAAATAAGTAAAATAGAAATACAGTGCAAACCCCCTCCAGCTGCGGTGGGTTATTCACAGGCTTCTCTCGCCCACTGTGGAGCGCAGATAAATCTATAAAGGCCTGCAGCTGCTCGGGCAGGAGGGGAGCTGGTGTCATGATTGTGAGCATCAATCGCAAAAGTTCAGTTTGGATGGAGCTCAGGACGCCACAGCCTGTATCGCACCAACATCGATCAGGGGATATCGGTGGGGCAAACTAGTCAGCTGTATGGGTTAGCGTCGCGTCAGCCGGGGTGAGGGCGCGATCACCGAGCAGGAGGATTACTAGTCAATTTGCGCCCCGATGCCGAGGGATGCTGGGAAGGCCAATGCAGATACTGTCCAGAGTGATCCTGCACCTCACATGTTTGTGGGCTCTGATGAATACAATCGGTCCAAATCTGGCAACAGTGTCTCGACGTAATGAGCCCTCAAGGAACGGAAGACGCAGGAGTTGATGTATTGTAGGATTAAGTTTTCATCCGTAGATCTACGAGGTCTGCCCTTCCACCGTCTATATGTAGTGGACTGCATAGTTTAATCCTAACAAATTGTTCTCCTAACAAAGCGTGGTGTTGCATGCTTACATTTATTTCCCAGGCGCAGTTATCAGCCAGGAGGCAGGCTCAGGTGTGTGCTAATCAATAACCCTAATGCTCAGAAATCCAAATAAGCCAAATAATTCCATTTACTTCATTAAAATGTAATTTTATGGCTTCATAATCAAAGCTTTCCCACTAAATTAATGTGATTTGAGCCAAGTCAAGCAGCTCATTGTGTTTTCAGACGAGGCCTTGCTTGACATTTTCCAATAATCTGTATGCCCGAGGATCCGGTTATTTTGCTGGAATATGAATTGGTACCCATGATGATGAAGATGATGATTCGTTTACATGAAAATGCTGCCAATCCGTTGTAATTAAATTGGCATTTAGAGATACGAAAACAGAAAACAGGTTGGGTTAAGGAACATTTCCGTCCTATCGCTGAAAACTAATTGCAGATTGAAGATCAGGGGCTGTTTACCAGTTGAATCAGTTGTCTTTGGCCTTTTTGTTATCTCCAGTTAAACCATTTCTGAGTATTACTGTTTGATCCTTAAATCTGTGTTGGAACAGCTTTTGAGCATTCTAGGCGCATTGCAGACGTAAAGGTAGGATTTACTGCGGAGCTATTGTTGGAAACTGTTAGTTTTAACTTGCAGGACATAATAAATATATCAAAATTAAAGACTCTCTTTCCTGTTGCTAATTCCGGGATCCAGTCATGTGACATGGCATTTGACTTTGTTAGCATCCTGACGATATTATGGGCTAGAGGTGTGTTTGCATCTTGTCTTTCTCGTCTTCCACTTCCAGATCTAACCCCGTGGGTGGAGGACAGCAGTCTTCCTGCTCGCTGTGTCCGGGTGGCTTAGTGAGCAAAAGCCTTGGATTCGATTCCGCACATTTTATTTCACTTGGACTTTGTCACAATACAGAAGTTATAGTTCTTGACTTGAGACAGCAGATCTCGAGCACCTGTTTTTGGTCGTCTTTTGTTTGAAAATTCTGTGTGAAAGGGTTCCACTTAGGAATAATTCAAAACCGTTGCGGTCTGGAAGGGTTGTGTTGTCAACTAGAGTGACAACGGTAAGTTCTTGGAACACCGGCAGTCACTGGGATAACCTTATTCTGCCCCGGGATATTCCGCTAGTCTGTAATAAGTACCACGTCGTGGTTCAGTCTTACTAAACCTGCATGAAGCCAGAAGGGTCCAAGTGTAGCTTCGGGTTTGGAGGCTAACGACCACAGGGAGACGTGAAACCACAGTGCTGCACAGAGCTCTCGGCGTCACAAAATAAAATGTCCCGGGAGAAGCCGCTCGCCGCACCACAGAATCATTAATTCTGCATCATGACCCGCCTGTCTGCTGGCAGCAGCCGGGCGACGTGCACCCTGTGGCATCATTGTATTAGCAGTCGGATCAGAGCGGCAGCAAAACAACAGGAGGGTGGTGTTATGGGATGGGGTCAGCTGTGATCCTGTGCATGTGTGTTCGCGTGACGCCTGGATTCCTTCGGCAAACTCTGGAATGAAGAAAAAATAATAATAATTCTGCAACGTGATGCCATAATCTACACAGGAGGATGTAGAGGAATCCACAGAGCCTTAACTTTCTTTTTTTGTTAAATCCTCAGACTTCCTGAGACCCACGGCATTTATTTCCCCCAGAATAGAGCAGCAGCATAAAACCCTGCAGCGTTTACGAGCCTCTCTCACTTCCCAAAAGATGAAACCAAAAAATACAAGCCTACACTTAGGATCAACAGAAACCACCTACAACAGCGAGCTGGGCCAACGTCAAGGAAACTACATAAATAAAATAAAATGTATGTGTTTATATCGGCACATGGTGGAGATGAGAACATGCAGACAATCCCACCATCAGATAACTCATGACGCTTTGACACCACCGTTTTAAATCCATTAAAATTGGGTTTTATTACCTGGAACGATGGACACTGTCTGATGAGACATCAGTGTTTGTTTGCTTTTCGGGCACTAATGTATAATTCAGCTTCAAGTCGGATATAACGCAGCTTTCAGGAAAAATCTGAATAAATCTTAATTAAAACCTTAATTACAAGGCAGAAATGCTGTTTATGTTGGAAACACAATAATCACAGTATCTACATAACAACATTAAGGCACAAGTTGCTTGATATTTGCTTCCATAGTTAAACCTCAGCTTGCAGCTTTGTATGTTGTGGCTGGAATAAAATGCTGCAACAACTAGGCCAATCAGAAACGTTCAGCACTGCAAGCCCCACCCCCAAAGATCCTGTGCTTTTGGAAAGTGCTACCTCTTGTGCAGGCACATATATTTTTGGGGTAAAATAATGATTAAGTTAATTTCACATTAGCAACACGTGTAAATAAAAGATCATTGACCTCTTTATGGTGCGTTTTGCAGTGTTTACAACTGCACTGTTGGCAAGTCGAGCAGCGACTGCTGTCACAATTGCAAAAGCAGCTACTCAAGTGAGTCGTATGAAGTTAAATACCAATTAGCAGTATGTGCCAATTTTAATAGAGCTCTGACAATTACCATTTTTCCGTGTTTGCAAGGCAGAAAAGGCCACTTACAGAAGTCCCTGCCGGTTTCCGATTAATTACTTCTGTAATTGTAGCGGGATGAGAGGTCTGAAAGAGCATGAGAAAATTCGATTAGCAAAGAGTAAAAGTGCTCACAGTTACAGCAGACGCTCACCAAAGTAGAAAAGAGAAATACTAGAAAAAGCTGATCAGGTTGATCCTCAAATGGCAAACTATGAGCTTCACTAAACACATTTTCACCGCAGAGCTGCGACGGGTTCCCGTTTGGTATAGCATTCCTTATCCTGCACACCGAAAGACGGCGGCAGGGCAAACGGTCTTGGACAGGCTGGCTAATATCAGAAATACCAACAAAGCCCTGTTAACTGGACACCAAGTACGTGCCCACAGTGAGACCTGACAGGTTATTTAACAGGGACAATGCACTGCACATATCTTGGTCCAGATGTACTGCACCTGTGGGGCCACTCCAAGGCTTAATGGGCAAACTGCGTTAGCTGCAAGTCTTACAGTTTCTGAATGCTGACCATTAAAATGACTTGGCATGGCAGGACATTTTCCTTTCAGGAGCTGTTAATTGTGTTTTAATTAGCTGAATCAAAGTCCCTTCAATGCAGAGAAGCAATAATTACATGATCAACATGCGATACGGTGCGCAAAGGCCTTCCCTTTGCTGTGCTTTTCTTTTCCTTAGGAAGTCAACCCTCAAGTTGGCCCAGTCTCAGATCAGTGGAATCCCCTGATGCAAGTCTCAGGTGTCAAGGCCCGATGAAAGCTGCAGCAAAGTCAACAGCGGAACATAAAACACAATAAAAGTGTTGCATGCTAAACAAAATGAAACCACTCTCAGCTCTCGACCAAACACTGCAACGTCGGCGATCTACCGTGCAGGTGGTCCGGGGAAGAGTTCTGGTGCTCACAGAGAACGTCCACACGGAACAAAGTATACCCAAAGTATCTGTAGAATGTGTACCGTCAACATGTTTCGTTTATTTTGTGGATATTGGAGTATCGGTCCTGCGAGACGGACAGGGGATGGACTCTCCTGCATGTTCCTTCACCTCCCGGTAGCAGAGCAGCAGCAGCAGAAACCCATTACTTCTCAAAATGCAGAAAAAAAAATAGACCTCAGCAGACATACTGTTGCACAAAACTCAGGCCTTTCAAACCACCGGTTGCCGGTTCATTGCCTCAGTGCCTTGCGGCAATTGAAAGGGCACAAAAAGATTTGATCAGCTCCTGGGAGTCGAGCAACAGTGCAGCAGCGGTGTAAATGTGAGCCTTTCTGCCGCAGCGATTGGTTCTGTAAGTTCTGCGTGAGCTGTGCTATCAGCTCATCAGGGTGTGATGCCGGCTTATCTACCAACAGGCATCTTAAAGGCTGGGCTGCTCATGAACATCGCGGCTACGTTTTTAAAGGACAAATTCACATTTTAAGGGGAGACACGCTCATTTACTTGCAATATTAGACGTTAAGAGCAGCCACGTCTCCACTTCCGCAGCAAATACTCCGACTCTTAGACCCTGAAAATGACAGGAAGCTAAATCCTCCTCCTTTTCTGTCTCCAGCCAGAGGCGAAAAGGAACAAAACAGGCTGTTAATGGGGAGCTTTCAGATGAAAAATGTAAGCGTCGCAAATTAGGTCCTGATCTCGTTTGGGGTTTTCATTCAAGTGTGATAACACTTACATTTCAAATGCCAAAGTGTCAGAGGGGTTTTATTGTCGCCGACGTTAGTAGTAACTGAGGAATCCCAGAGGCCACTAAAAACCAACTTCGAACATGAAAGGAATAGTTGTGCTTCCTGTTTATCTGAGCTTGTTGTTGTTAAAAGGGGCATTCCACCCATTTTACACATAAGGTGAGTTTACCCGTCGCGAGGAGTTCAATGTCTTCTGCGGATCTGCAGGAGCTTTGCCGTACGAGAGAATAACCCCGGTGGCATCAGGGTTATCTCAGCTTCAGCGTGAAGACTACAAAATACATTTTTAAAAAAAAACCTGCGTTACAAACTCGAGACGTGCAGTTTGAACGATGGGGTCATTTAGCAGACAGGAAGGGCCTTAAAATTCCAACCGTGATTAGTCAAGTGGGAAAAACCATTCATGGTTGTGATTTTGAGTTGTGATTTTTCTTATAGCTACGATATCTTCCATTTAGCGTGACCATAAACTGGTGGCAAAATAGCTACAAAGTCACCATCATGGGCAGTTACTTCTAAACAATATCTGAATATCAACTCTAATCCAAAGTCCAATTAAAAAGGAACTGTGTGGTCTCACTTGTTAACTAACCAAGTATAATGGCTAATAAGACATTATGACTAGGCTCATAAAAACTGAATAATAAAAAGCTCTCAAGTCATAATAATAATGAAAGGTTTCCCCCCCAGTCTCCCATCATTGCATGAATGCAGTATAATAAAAAGATGCCACTGGATGCATTATGGGAAAAGTAGGATCTGTACTAGCTGCTAAAAGTCAGGACGCCATCAGTTGTACCTGTTTGGTCCCCAACCATCGACTGCCGGCGGCCTGTTTTCATTGTTCATGAAGATTTATTCATCTTTCCTTGAGAATTGGGAATTTCTGATTGGTTTGAGGGCAGCGCGTCCATCGACATTAATAAACTCACACTACAGACTTTGTTGTGTGCCAGTACCTGCCTTTTCACACGCAACAACACTGTTCATTGTTACTTTCAAAGGAAGGATGGAAGCTGCCGCTCAGGAGGAAGACAAAAGTGCACCGGCAGTCGCGATGATGTGATGAAAGGACGGTAAAAACAAGCAACGGCAGAAACAAAGACAGTGGCGCTCCATCCTGAACTGAGCTTTCTTTTTTTCCCTTTGGGGTTCCTCCCTCTGACTTTACGGTGATTGAAGAGTGCAGATGCACCGAGGGAAAAGCCAAGATTAAACAGTGCCAACAAAGACTGATCGCCCGCATGGAAATGTCAGCGCGAGTAATTTTCGAGAGAACTCGTGGCAGAAAGCGACTAATTCAATAGGCAGGTTTCTGATGAGAAAGAGGCTTTCAATCCCTGCTGACAATAAAGGAGCCGACAAAGAAACACGAGCAAAGAAAAACGTCTTTTGGGAAGGTGGCTAATAGAGAAAGACTGACTTACTGTTGTGGCGTCTGCGAGTTATTTCAACCTAAGAAAAACACTCAAATGGTGCTCAGCTGGCATTAAAATGTAACAGAATGTACATGCAGCACTCAGTCAAGAGGCACTTGCACCGCAGCAAAGTGCAGCGTTGAGCCCCAGAGAAAGGAGAAAAATGAAACTTCAACAACTTGGCGCTAAATTACAATAAACCCTGAGCTCGGCGGCAGGAACGTGCGAACGCAGCCACAGCACAAGTCCCAGATGTTGCCGAAACCTTTTACCTGCAGCTGCACTTTTGCTCTTTTCACAACGAGTTTTAATGAGTTTATATAGTTTGCTGTCTCATACGTTGGTCAAAAACAAGATATCGGCTCTTGTCGCCCATCAGCCTCCTATTCAGAATCAGGAAACGGGTTCAAGGAGATTTTCATCTACAAGGAATTTGCCTTTGTGTTGTGGTGCATATATAACTGTATGTCTTGGTACTTTATTTTTGGTTAGGTGCCTTTTAATTTCGGGGTTGTTATAGATTATTTTGTTCCATATTTTGTATGGAACTCATTTTGGCAGTTTTTCTTATAAATTATTTACCCTCTTCTTTCTATTAATGATTGAGTCAATTTTTGGTGTTTTATTTCGGCAATTCCACACACACACGCACCAAATTTTAGTTTTAACACTCTCCCTCGACACACTGTATAAAAATGCATTCCAATCTTGAGGAAGTTATGTTTGTAACTACGGTTCAGCCAGAGACGGCATGTGATGGTGGTCCAGAAGGATGAAATAGATCCGTCCACCTCGCTGAGAGGTGTTTTCGGTTTTCTTGAAAGGGGCGGAGATGTCCAGGTACGAGTGAACATGATGTCGCCGTGGAGTTTGGGGGTATCAGAGCACAAGGCAACGTCACAGATTCATCTATTTCGGTTTTACTTGATTGTCTTTGGAACAACAAGACTTATTTACTATAGGTGCTGTCAATTCAAATGTGCAAACTCCATGAAAGGCGATTTTAAGTTACTTCTCAAGCAGTTATCGCATAAAGAAACACACTTTCTGAAATATACTAAAGCATATGCAGACATATACTTTATATTTAATAAATCTAGATATGTAGTAAACATTCAAATCAATATATTAAAAAATATTAAAATGTATTATAATAGATAGACTGGAGGTGGTACTAACAATATAGTTAACTACTAAATGTGCGTACTCAAGCAAGTGAAGTGTATTCAAATGCAGCACACTTTTCGTCTATTAAAGTGCATCTTTAGTTGGGTAAACATGTAAGTCTACTTTACTGAACATACTTATCAGTGTTTCAATGACACCCAAACTAACATCTGTACACCGGCATTGTGCATGAAAGCTCAGTAGAAGTATACATTGGCTGTTTACTGTGATATGCAATATACTTGACACACTTCACATGCAAAAATGTATTCTCAGTATGGAAATGATTTTAATTCTTCCACTCGAGACAGATTAGAGCTCGTTAAAAACCGGGATTTGAAGTAGCATGAGTCCAAAAAGTCCTTATCGCCTCTGTGTTTAAGCGGAGCGTCGAATGGAACGGCCCAAGATAATTCGCTCCGCCACAAAAAAAATGACACTACTTAGCATTCAAGAGGCCAGCGCCAGCAGATAACTCCCCCTTATCACTGGACCGGGATGTAACAGAGTTGAACTGTATTAAATTATTCAGCCTTTTTTTTTTTTTGCCCTGGGAAAATATTAGCATTTTAGATAAATTACTGAAGCGCAGCTTTTATCTCACTTTGTAGAACTTATTATTTAACACACTGCCTCTCAGTTTGGGGACAAAAATAAGCAAGGATAATGAAAGGTGCTTTATATTTCATCCTGAGGGTTATATGACGAGTTTATGACATGGGACTTTCCTTTCAGACGACCATCAGGCGCCGAAGTGCTAGAGGCCTTTAATCAGAATTTACTGGAGTGTCCAGTTATACGAGCAGTTTTGCTGATGCATTAGCAAAAAGATGAATGTCTTCATTCACATGGAGCCGAGGGATGTTGGAGTGACCCTGTCTAAGAAGGCCGTACTTGAAGTTACAAAACAGATGCTGTGATAAGGAGGATAGCTTTTGATACTGAGACACGACTTGATCAGCCACGTCAATGCTTCTCTGGCAAAAAGGGAATCAATCCAGGATGCTTTTATGTGTCTTCATACATCGACTTGCTGCTCGTCTTCTTTCCGAGACGAAATGTGATTGTAAGACACTAATAAGACCTTTTCATTCCTTTTTGTTTCTGTGAGCAAAGAAAAACACCTGTGGCTCTCATGAACTATATGTCTGAACCTGCAGTTGCCACATTTTGTCTTCGTCTACTTGCAAGCCCCAGCGCACAGTGGCCTATGAGCATGTCAACCATAATCAGATTTTTCCTTCTCTCAGTCTTGTACTTTAATTTAGAGACCCGAGGAGGAAACATCTTTTACCTCTTCAGGTAAAAAAAAAAAAAATACTCGCAAAAAAGTAGAAATGCTGCTTCACTGTCCAGCTGATCATCTTCTGACCTGGCAAAATACATCCTGTGGCGTCTTGGGGGGGAAAGGTTGAGCCCAGGTTGGAAACCACTATTCCAGTGCATTTTGTTGAAATGATGCGAGTAGCGATGCATGTCAGCGTTTCTACACCATGAATCGGAGAACAAAAAAAGATGTTCTGCAGGTAAAAGAAACCACATTCTGGCAATAAGGCCCATTTTCTTGACAAATGATGGCTAATAATTCCACGCGTGAGCCTCTTGGTTATTTTTTTAAAGCTAAAAATGTAGCAAACTCATTGCTATATTGTTGTATTCTATCTACAACCTCGGCTGCAGTACTGTTGGTGTGTGAAGGACGTTTTCAAAAAGTCCATGGTTGACGGTGGGACAGATGGGAAGCCTCCGACTCCCTGCCAAGTCTGGCCGCACCCGGTCCAACTGGACATACCGCTCTTACATGATCCCAGATGATAAAATATAATTAAATATATCCAACACTCAGCCGCTGGTATCAAACACAACCCCAAAAACCACACAACACCCTGAGCACCTGCGGTAATGGCTTCGTAAGCAGCCTGCTATTCTGGTACGTAATGACCCGTGAAGGAACCCCTTCTGTGAGCCAGTAGCTAAATCCAGCCCACGGCTTTTGGCCTGCTCATGAAATGTGCTCCGACACTGACGGAGCGACACAGGTGGCAGAGTCTGAAGTGGATGCTGAGGCTGACGTCTGGTCGGACCTGCCGAGGGGTCGCCACCTCCTGGAGCCACAGAGCTGAAATGTGGCGTCTGGGAGTTAATTTGCCATTAATTCGTCCTGCAGAGAGTTTGGTTATTAGTTGTAGCAGTGTAATGTAGACATACCAAAAGCTACATTACTGCGGCGTGGCTACATATGTTCAGGCAAATCACGTCAGTCAGTAAATCCATCAAGACGCTACAATACACTAAGCAGCCAGCTGTTCCACACACAGGATGTACAGCTGTGTCACAAATCTGTATAATTAACTGTATGCAAATACTACAGTGCAACAGCAGTACATACAGTATCTTTTATATTGTTTATAACAACCTGGCTACAAAATGACCTGCAACTGTCTCTTGAATATGTATGTTGACGTCAGGCTGGGTTCGGCCGTTCACCTTGCATGCGAAGGTTCATTCGCATGTGGGAGACAGAGCTAATATTCAAACTCTAATGACCATTTCAATAGTGCAAATGAATGTAGGACAGCACACGTCAACACAGACCAACTCACACCCAACTCTACCGTCATCCTTCTCATTTCCTTACGACGCTCGTGTTACGTGATGCACTTCATTTCTGCGGTGACAGTGAGGCTCTGTGTGCAGATGACCAGCCGTGGGTCATCTTATCAGCCCGTCTGTCCGGTTTGTTCTGGGTCACTGCTGGACTAAAATGAACTTTGTCACGTGGAGTTTGGAAACCCAGAGTGTCACACCTTTTGCAGAAACGACAGGGTGATGTGGCTGCAGCTTCGTGCAGAAAACAGCAATGGCAGCAAAGATGTCAGATGCTCAGCTATATGAAACCATGCTGAGGTCCAAATGAACATGTCAGAAATGTAGCAAAGGATTTAAATTAGTATCAGTCTTAGAAATGATCCCTAACATTGCTGCATACCAAGGTCCCAAATCTGAGTCTGAGAAGCTGGTGTAGCCAAAATAAAAAGTTAGGTTGGCTCTACGTGTGCAGCGACTTTGACTTTGCTTCCAGCTTTGAAAGATGAAGCTTCACGGCTGGTTTATAGATTTTGTGCACGTGAAACACAACACGGCCTGTGACACCGAATCGTATCCGTTTCTGGACTAAATCTGTGGAACTGATGCGCATTATCAAAGTCTTAAGGAGGTACCCTAGTCAATTAGTACTGCACTTAATTGGATGCCTGCAAGAGACACTACCACTTAATAAAAGTAGTCAAAATCAATCCAGTGGAGGCTGAGATACCCTGACCTTTCGTCCCTAGTTAGTCCATAGCTTGATTCTTGCCAGCTAAATAAATACATGGTTGTTTTCATTTGAGAACCTTACCGTTAAAGAAATACATTATTTTAAAAAGGTTTATATGAAAGGCTGAGGCGATCATACGAGTACAAATTTCAAAGCCTGGACTCAAACCTCAATTGCTACATCTTGGGCCGTGACGTGCGTTGGTCTCTGGGAATACTGTCACAGATGTTTTTGAAACTCCGACTGAGAAACTAATGCTGGAATTACTATTTTATCTTCCAACCCATTAGAAGCTCCTTGTCACCATCCTCCTCACCTGCTGGGTACGTCGCTCACGTTAGAGCCAGTGGAGATATTCAGCCCGCCTACGTGACGACATGTGCGCTAGTTGATAAAACAGTTGAGAGCTAAGAGTATATTTTCGTTTGGGTTCAATTTTTTTAGTGGGAGGATATTTAATTAGAGGTCAACCCCATTAACTCTGAGTCCTTGAACGGATGCACAGACACCGCAAATAAAAAGCAGACAGCTAATGACACCGTGGCAAAACATCGTCACTTCATTTCCCCCCTTTTCCTTGTAACCATCTTTATACTTATGCTATGAAAACAGTAATCACATCTACTAAAACTCCTAATGCTCCACAGAGATTCTCCTCCTTTTTTTTGTTCCTGTTCCTTCCTTCTTTCCCTTTATTTAACCAAGTAAAAGTCGTTAAAATCTATATTTGACGTTCAAGAAAGATCTGGCCGATGTTGGTTGTTTGTGTGACATTTCCATGCACTGGATATCAAATAACCCTTTCATGTTAAATTTGGCAGTTGTGGGATGCCTGCAATACAAGAAAAAAATACTTGTACAATACACATGTTCCAACAGAAACTTTGGGCTGTATTCTTTCCTCAGTTTTGCTAGAATAACCTTCTGAACATTATTACTCAGCCATGAATGATTCATCCAGCAGCTACATTCTCTAATTCAACTTGATGTCCAGCGGATGTGTTTACTGGACGTTGTTATGTCTAATTTTGTAGCAGACATGTCTGCACAGCAGCCCGCATCTGCGCAGCGAGCAACGCCGTCCAACGGGCGAGGAAGAGGTCAAGGATGGCGGCGGCAGAGGTGGCATTTCACCTGCTGAAGACGGATGGTCGTTTTTATTGAACTTCAGCAGAGATTAAACCGTCGTTCGAGCCCACGCGACGCAGAGGAGGTGCCTGTACGATGCAGAAGAGATGCAGGGGGGGGAAACAGGAGGGGAAAGGAAGCTGTCTGGCATTCAAACAGGACATGTCCGCCTCCATGAGTGAGCTCCGTGTCAGCCAGAGGATATGACTGCGAGGGTGCATGACATCTTTTATGCTTTACGTCTCGTTTCTCCTACCGGAAAACGAAAAGAGACAAAAATTATAAAATAGAAACAAGTTTCATGCTTTTGTTCGAGCTGAAACCCAACTGTTGCCGCGAGCGACAGAAGGCAGACGTGAGCGATACGAGCTCTGGCATTACCTCTCGACTTACGTGATGAACAAACAAATTAAGACACAAGGCAGCTTCTGTGACATTCCCATGTAAAACTGATGCCATGCCTCTCTCAGACGAGCAGATAATAGTAGCGCTAATTCATATTTCTGCTGTGAGCGGCGTGAGCGTTCTGGAAAAAACACACAAATTCAATCAAAGCACGTTTGTTTTCACTGAAATGCTGCCCACGACGGATCGTCTTCGCCGACAATACAAAGATTATTGCAACAAGAGATATGGAACTAAAACAACAGATTTCTGCGGCGTTGATGCTCTTTTCTTATTAAATCCAGTTGTAGTTTTAGGACTTAATTTGCACTCTTTTTATATTTGTTTTTCTTAAATACATAGTCACAATCCCCACCCCCCCCAAACCCTCCCAAGCTAGCAAAAGGAGAAATTGAACCCGACTCTGGAGTGCAGGAACATTATTATGTATTCAAACTACATCATTTTGTAAAACAAGCATATTTATAATTCCCAAAAGGATGCGAGCAAAATAAAGCTATTGGAAAACAACCCTCTGTTGAACCTTGGAGACGGAGCTGGGCGCAGCTATGCTCTGCAGTGTCGAATCTGAAATTCATTTCCCTGTTGGAGCACTATGGGATTTGCTTTTTTTGGGGGCAAAAATGGTGAATAAACATTAAACACAAAAATCACAACCACACCAGACGGCAGCTAAACCCTGTTTTCTTTGTTTGAAAATGGAATGTTGCTTGTCCCAGAAGGCCACGCTGAAGATTTACAAATAAAACATAATTAGCAAATCCAGAAATACTAACTTGTGCCGCAGCTCTGTTTACCAGACACAAAATGGCACCAAGGCCGCCTGTGGTTTAATTAATTGCAGAGGATTAACGTCAAAAGTCAACGCCAGAAATAGACCTGTTTGGAATGAACTGAATAACAAGTCTCCTGAAGTATCGACTCTGCTGAAGGGTCCGACTGCTTTGTACTGGATTATACTGTATGTCTTTCTGGTCATTCAGTAACAAAACACATGAGCCAATGAACACGGAGAACATGCATAAAAATGAAATGTGACGCGGGTTGTTTTAATCACTGCTGAGGAATGGTGCGTTTACTTCCCGTTAGTGGTGGTGCAGTCAAGACAGGTCAGAAAGTAAGGAAATACCAGTTGCGCAGCAATATTTAAACATTAAGCCAACTTTGACGTTGGCCACTGTTACCTAGTCGTCCAAATGAACCAAGTAAGGCCGTAGCAGCAAAATACCACAGTGTGCTGAAATGAATTTAATTAGGTTTTTCATATAGCTTGTGCAGAAAGGATGCCGTTTCAATCAAATACTTGCTGAAAAGGCACCAAAACAAACCTAAACGCTTGGGAACAATCAAAGTGCACACTGAAAACTATCTGAACCTGAACTGGAACTTGGTGCAAAAGAACAATTGAGAACCATGCAGACAGACATGTGGCCACGCAAGACAGCCTGCTGGGTCCTCATGCTGATCATATTCTTACTACGCGACAGTCTGACAATCATCTGCTGACCTGCGGCGCGTCAGAATAGCTCTCGCAAATCTTTCCTGCTGTTGTCTAATTAGCACCCTTGATATAAAAAAACAACAAAAAAGGCCATTTGTGAAGACGGGCGGGCGGAGAAGACAGCCGAGTGTTTGGGCCGAGCGCTTCCATCACAGCGGAGGAGAGCTGGTCCTTCAGTCCATCAGGGAGGCTGGGAGGACGTGTCAGCGAGCGCTAATGTCAGCTTGTCAACGCTGCGGCGGCGGAGGGGACGCCTGCCAAGGGGAAGCTCGACCTCGTCTAAAAAAATAAAACAAAATAAAAAGGGGATGTTGTAGGATCATTAGCTGAAATAATTGATTATTTATAGTCAAATCAGAGATGCCCTTGATAGGCGGCGCTGGGCTGAACATCGCTCAGCTGGCAGTGAATAAATCAAACGGTGTTTTCTCTATTTGTTTTGGGGTATTTTTTTTTTTTTTTTTTTTTAATCAGGGAAGGAGGACCGAGCTGAATCGAGAAGGAGGTAGGAGGTGATGTTATTGATGCCAACAGATGTGGGTTAAGCGGCGAGGGCGGCCGAATTAACGCTGCTGCTCATCAGACGTACAAATTGGTCGCAGCGTGCGCCTACAAAGAAGTTGGCAGTTGAACCGCATCGTTTTTGTGACGCATTCCTCCAGTGCCACTTGACTCCAACAAGTCAAAGTATTACTTGATATGAAACTTCAGAAGTTCTCCTTGAAACCCCCCCTGTAGATCATTTGTATTTTCGATCAACGTACTCAGGGAATTAACTCTGCATTTCTATCAGGTGTGTTCAGGTCACATCATTTTCTACAATTTGGAGTCATGTTTATTGATACTACTGCACTGGCCCGACACAAACGCTGTGAACGCACGTGGACATTTTTCTGCACTTTTGGTCTGGGCCTGCTTTTAATGGTTTGCACTCGGTTCCTCAGTTGCAATCTTGACGCTTCGGTACACAATCATACCTTAGACAACTGTGTGCTTCTAGCTTTGGCGTTTGTCCCTTTCCTGCTTCAACGTGACAGTGCCCCAGTGCACAAACCTAGGAACTGGTTTTCCAGTTTGATGTGGATGAACGTGACCGAACGTGACCCTGACATCAGCCCGGTTTTGGGAGGAGCTGCAACGCCAACATCAGAGCCTCCCATTCTTGAAATCGAAGCTGGCACATTAACGCCCATTGTTTTGGCAGGAAAATGTTCAACAGTCTCTTCCTATCTCTCCTTTATTTTCCATCATATTCCACTATCTAAAAAGAGGCAAAATTCCATTAAAATAATCTTAAAAAGCAGCATCTATGGGCCTCCAACAGCATGTGTCCGGCCTCCTGGTTTCCCCCAGCTCATCAGCATCTTACTGAAGACCACAGGAAAAGACCCGGAGAAGGCAGAGTGGACGGCAGGCACCACGCTATCTCAGGCCTCAGCATGATTTTAAATGACACCATTAAACGAGGTCGTAATTCTCATTTTATCTGGGCCCACATGCGCTCCGAAATGATGACCTCCTGGAGTGTCCACGAGGCCGGAAGCCCGGACGCGGCAAGGAGAGCCAGCGGGGGAGCCGAATATGAATGCAAATAGCCAGAGGGCGCCGTTATTAGCGGGGAAAAAGACGCGCCTATTCCAGCCTATTGTAGGTGAGGACCCCCCCCCCCCCGCGCCTGCCAGCAGGAGGATGTGGTTTATGTTGGGTCGGGTTATTTTAGACAAGATGAATAAAACATCAGCTGGTTTCCACTGCGGGGCAAGTTGGAGCTGATCAGGCCAAATTCAACGTCGAAACCTGTCAGTAGCACGGAGTCGACAGTAGACGTACAGTCCTGCCAACCAACTTCTATCCATCTCTGGCTGCAACTGGTGAGTATATTCGTTATCTATGAATCTATTGATTATTTTTTTCTATTGACGGAAGTTATTGTGGAAACTTCCTGAAAAGGGAGCGATTCGGTGAATTTGGACACAAACTTTCCTCAGTAAGGAGCGAGTCGTCCCGCAACGTCGCTCAGCGGCTCTACGTTCCCCCTGCTGGAGCCCCTTTGTTACTACGCCTGCGTGTTCTTACAGCCATCACAATTGCATAGTGAAGTAAAACGTTTCCAGAGCCTGAGCATTGACGTTTGGGACTGGACTGTTAGAGAAAACTAAGATAATCTATTTACAAAAGGCCAAAAGCAGCTGAGTAAATGGCAGCAGAGTGTCACATTTGAGAGGCTTTAACAAGCACATTTTTTTGGTATTTTCAATTAAGTAAATTATTCCAACGGTGAATTCATAAACAAAATTCAGTTACTCAATTTTACGTCGATTAATGAAGTAACCATTTCATCCCATGTTAGATCCCTGCTAAGTGAATATGTACAGGATGGGAAAAGGTCAGGAAAGTATCAAACTGTCTCTGGAGCGAGACTTCTGCTCATATCGGAGAAGAAAGGCTCATCCTAAAATTGACAACACAAAACTTTTTATTTTATATATATATATATATATATATATATTCTGGGAAGTTTCACAGAAAGGCCAGCTCTCTGTTACAGCAACGATCTGACCACATCCACACCTGGAAGCTGCCCAGTGCAGCCACAACCGCAGACCGGCAACTTTCGGGCTCGCGGTCAAGCTCCACGGACCTTTACGCCACCACTGCCAGGCCACAAATGCAACGCAAGTATTACCACAACAGTACTGAACGCCAGAGAGCACCTGAGATTTATATGTTCTTGTTTTACTCCCAAGCGCACTTGTTCTTCGAGGTGGACCCACGTCCTCAGTGCACCTCGACTTGGAGACAGCAGTGGTCGATTCACTGCGGATAATTAAACTGTGACCTTTATCAGCAGATGGTCTGCTGTAAGGACGCTACATGAAAAGGTGCATAAAAAGGACAAAGACACACACAACTTCCCACATAAGTATGCATATAAATACAAACTTCCACACATTTGGCAACGAACACACACACGTACGCACTGCAGCCCTCCACTAGTCTTCTTGTTATTGTCTCCCGACAGCATTTGTTCTTTTTTTTTTTTTTTTTAAACCATTGTCTAACCTGTCAAGCCCTGCCAAAATATGTTTTCTGTCTCCCCGTGGCTCTGTGCACACAGACGCTACCTTCCAATTATCTCAAGAGAGAGGCAGACCGAAAGCTGGGCTGATAAATCTGAGGAACTTTTGACAGTGAAATGTCTCACAAGGTAATTCTGTTCCCTTCTTCCTCATTTCCTCTATTCCTTACCTTTCTTCCTCGTGCATCATCTTTCCTGATCCTTACGTGCCACATAACTCAGCCCTTGGTTACCTGTACATAACTCTGAATGGATGTGAATGTGGGGGGGGGTTGATGTGTACATGCTTAATATGCTGTTCCGTTCACACATACGTATCTCTGGCCGAACCATCGGTCAATCCTCAGAGCTGTGCAGGAGAACAACAACAACAACGCCATATTTAAGCTGAAACTTCAAAAACATAAAAAAAAAAGAAGAAAATAATCAAAACCCAAATAAAATCATGCAAAATTTAAGTAAAACAGAAAGGACACAAAACAGGACTAAATTAAAAGATAAATTACAAAAACAAAAAATCTAACATGAAACTATTTAAAATGAATCTTTTACATTGCTGGTGTTATACTATAGATATACTGAAGCATGAAGTTTATTAAACTTTTCATCTAACCACATATACAAATATTGCAATAATTGTGAATTATTTCCACAGCAATATTCAACAGAAAGTCTGGACTGCAGCCTTGCTGTGATCATCAATATTGATAGGATGTGTATCATCACTAAAGCTCATATGTCTCCTCAGAGGCTAAGCTAATAGCAGAGAGCATTTACAGGGTTTCAAATGACACTGTGAGGGCCACGCTATCGCTTTCAAACCAATTGGGACAGGCGCCAAAGCACCAGCAGCGAAGGTGCACTTTTCGCGCTGCTAATGGCCGTAAAGTGAATATACATCTCCTCGCCGTCCCGACCACTAAATCTGCAGAAAAAACCCTTCTTCTCCATCATAGCAGTAACCCACAGCGGCGATGATATAACGTGATCGTAAAACGTGGTCTGGGGGGGAGGCGGCGACTCCGAGGGCTTTTTTGTTTCCATCAGTGATGATTTGTTTTCCCCAGGAGGTCCCCAGGCCCGGGTGTCACCCACGGCCTGGCCTGCTTGGCTCCCAGCATGCAGCGGGGCACGAGGAGTGTGCTGCTGTGGTTCATATCCGTCATTGTAATGGTTTCTGTCCTTACTGGGAGGCCTGTGGCCACTGATGAATAGCAAAGGAGTCATTCATTTACATTGCCTCCATTATAATACATCTCTATTCCAGTCCTGTCTACACTGAATACTGATTTTTGTTTCATATGCTGTTTATAGGCTCTCTCTTTATATCTTATTTGACTGTAGTGTGATGTGATAGTACAGCCTGTACTGTTCAGTGAATTCAGGAAGAAAAGCTTTGCTGAAAATGTATCATGTTGTTGTTCAGTCCTGACCTTCATATTGTAAAAAACACAAAGAGAAACAGACACCCACCTGCTCTTGAATCACCCTGAGTAATGACATGTGCCCATATTTTATATATTCAGAAATCCCACTAAGAATTTCAGGACTTCAAATAAAATACTGTTCACTAAAGCAACTAACTACATTATTGGATAGTCAGCTTCACATTTTCTGCGAGTCCCACGTTTTAGCTCAGTTTCTAGCCTTTAGTTTGTACAGTTTGTGACGTCACGGGAGGCCGTGTCCACGAAGAAGGTAGGTGTCAGAGTGGGAGTCTGCTTGAGAGACGTGCGACTGACTGTGGGAGAACAGTGATTCTGAGGAAGGGACTGAGACTGAGGGGAACAGTAAGAAGAGGGAAGAATATATTGCATTTGGGAAATGCCATTGTCTTGCCGTAGCTGAAGATGTCACAAGATGAATTAAAGGCCCTGTTTGCGACTTCAAACACAATCAGTTAACTGAACATGTTTCTCTGACGTTGGCAGGGTTTGGGAGACATGAGAAAAGGCGTCACTTGCAATTCACCTTGAAACAGAGGAGGGAATCCTCTGTTTCAAGGTGAATTGCAAGTGACGCCTTTTCGCAACACCCTCGCCACCTTCGCCCGTAGGATTGTGACAGTTTGAAAAACCAAAGTTGCTTACGTCACATTAATCGTTGAGACACATCAAGACTGGAGCTTGTCCCAGTATTCACTGGCCTAGAGGCAGGGCTCACCTTGGACAGCTCGCCGGTAAAACGACGCACCCAACAAGAACGTACGCTGTCAATCCAAAGCGCCCGGAGTGTCCTCCAACGTTGTGCCTCAATCAGTGGGGCTGAGTGTCTGATCTGCCGTCACTGTGATTAAAGTTCGGTCCGGGCACAACAACTACTTGGCGAAGGTTACGAAAATCACTTTGGTCATTGTCAGACAGACGGGACGCGAAGTTTCTCGTCAAAGTCACTGTTTGTTGACCCATCCGTAAACCTCGGCCTCCTGCCTAACAGGATTTGCGGCTGTGCAATAACGTCCTGCTACTGCTGCACCTATTAATAGAGAAGTGGGTGAAGCTGCAGGAGTATTTTTGAGAAGTCTGTATATGGACGATCGCATTCTTGTTGTTTCGCTATAAAAAGCTGGTCACCGTCAAACTCAGACTCACCACAGTCAAAGGCACTGCAGTCCTAGGCAATGATTTACCTTTGAAGAAACCAAACTTAACTAAATGATTCATTAGAGTTTTTTCCTTCCGACAGCCAGAAGACCATTGTGATGCGAGCCGAGCTGAGATATAGACATCAAGTCCATGACAGCTGCCAACGCAAACGTCTTAAAAACAGATGCAGGATGAAGCTAAACACGCTGCAGACAGCAGCACTGAACATCAGCGTTGTTGCTGCTTGCAGACTGGCTGCGGAGGCTTCGCTAATGCTGCTTACATCAGCTGACAGCTCATCGAGGTGAGTGGCACAATGAGTGACAGGTCGAGAGCTTAGAGGGCGGGACTCGTTATACTGCCTGTAACTTAAAAAACGTGCTGGATTATTTAGCACGTAACGAGTTTGAAGTTATGGCCAATAATGTGGACGGCAAGACAGAGCGATGAAGAGAAATTCAACGGACTTTTGGCCATTGAGCAAAGGCGAGGAGGAAATGTGGCGGACAGACGGCGAATGCTGTGGCTCAGAGGGTAGTGCGTCGTCCTTTAACCCCAGGGTTGGTGGTTCGATCCCACATCCCTCTCCATTACTTTAACAACTGGTTGTAACACCAGGCGTCAGCGGGACCCAAACGCACGATCCGGAGACAGAAGGTGAGCTCAAGCTTTTACTTGTCACAGTTCGGGACACATGGTCAATCAGTACCGACAGGGAGCAGGCAAAGACCAAACTCTAGAACACAGAACGCTGGATCGCTAGACACACGTGAACTGGAACGAAGTGGCAACAAGAGACAGAGACAGAGGTGACCGGCAATAGACGTCAGGCGGCGGCACCCAAAACTGTCTGGAACCTAAACGAGGGCAGGAAGTGGTCCAGAACAGAAACCCGAGGAAGAGAAACACCAGCAACTAACCCACGAGTGAACACGGGATGTTACACTCGTCTAAATCTGCGCACAAGTCGAACTATATGCCAACGATTGTCACAGTTATGGCATAAATATAAATGCTACAGAAATACAAAGTAAGGCAGATTGCCAAACTACAACCACAAAAAATGGCGTTCTTGCTTGGTAACAGGAAATGTCTGAGAATCTCAGCACACTGCTACCCCCCCCCCACTTCTTCTAAAGAGAATAGCTCAGCAATACACAAAGATGACTTGGTCTTCAGTGGAAACACATCTGATTTTCACACTTCAAGGCCTTCACTCACACTGACCATCACCTTGCAACGTACATGACAGAATCACCATGGATACAGTTGTTATGTAGTCCACACCACACAGCTGTGGTTGTGTTTCTCCACGATTCAGAACTGCAGACTAAAAAAAGGTTGAACACACCCTTACGCCCAACTAAACCAAATTCCAGCTCACATCTAATTATAATTTTGATGCCAAACCAGATTTTGTATTGGATTCAAAAAGCAGCCAATTAACGCGGCTTTATAAATAAGCATTTCTCTCTATAATGACTGCTTACCAAAGCTGGATATTTTTAAAATTCGTATGCCGTCTTGATTTTGCGTCACGTTGTCTACAGTTAGCCAGGAATCCATCGAAGTGAGGAAAACGGCAGATACAGCTGTTGTACCAACACACCTGCAGCTTCGCGCGTTGAGCACAAACCGCTGACAGATTCACTTGCAAATCAGTTCTAGTTGGAGGACGAATGGAAGTCGGAGGCCAAACAACTAACAAATTTATTTCCCAACATCTGCCGAACACCACTGATGCTCCCCTCCCTGTCTTCTATTACACAACGCAGCATTTTTGAAGGAACGAAAGCACTCGATCGCGGCGATGCGTGGCCAGTCGGATCCTCTGCATTACAATTCTGCCTGGTGAATCCCTTTCCCTTCTGCTGAAGTGAGCACTCTGCTGCCGTCATCTACAGCGGCACCGCCAAATGCAGTGAAGTCTCAGAAGCCAGAATAGTGACTCTGTTGTCCTTAAGTGCATCGAGAACTGTGTGTATAATGCACATCAACATCAACAGCGACTGCGGGAATCCCATCCCATCAAGCCTCAACACCAAAACAGCAAAGTAGGACTTTTGAGATTATGTTCCAAAAATAAAGCATATTAGGGTTTTTAAGAGGCTAAATCATTGTTAACTTTAACTTGCTACTTGTCAGTTTCCTAGCGTGTTACAACGTGGCATGATGGCAGCAGGGAAAGTGGACCCAAGTGCAGACAGCAAGTCTGTTTGGGTGATTTATGAACAAGGTGACAAAAAGACACTTACAGTCAAGGCTGTGGCTTACAGTGTGGCTTACAGTGTAAGGCTGAGAGGCATGAGAGGCGAAACAGGAAAACACCAAGAACCACCACGGAGGAGAAAAAGATAAACAAAACATGGAGAAAATCCAGAATAATGAAAATGTCCAATGTAGAATCCAGCAGAACAGCAGAACAGGCAACAACGAACAGACGGCAACAGGGCAGGTTCAAATAGACAAGACTAACGAGGGAATGAAACACAGGTGAACACAGTCAACACTGGAGAATAAAGCAAGAGAACCAAACAGGAAGGCTATGAAAATAAAACAGGAAACACAAAGAACCAAATACGCACACGCTGCGACTGTGACAAGGTGACAGACAGCCGATAACAGGATGAGTTACAAGTGCACACATTGCACTTTTACAAACATAAAAAAAAAAACACAGTCAAATTCTTTATCTTTTACTGTTGGTCCAGCCTGATCATGAATGCTCTCATTTCACTGTCTCGCTCACACGGATGGAACATGCTGACCGCAAGCAGCACAAAGTGGCTAACAGAGCGTCATAATCCCACCCTGCATTTAAATAAAACCCTACAGGGATATCTTGGTCAGAAAAAAACCAAAAAACAAATCCAATAACAAAAACAATAGGGTCCTTGCAGTTCCTGCTCGGGCCCTAACGAAGGGCCTAAGGCATGAAGACAGCAATTATACAACCATTTAACGTGGTGAAACGGAGGATTCATTAGCTTCATCCATAGTCAGTGCTTTCTTTCCTTGCAGGATAGTCTGCACCTGCTGGCAGCACAGAAATCTGCATTGTCTATTTTCCTGTGAGATAGTTTTCACATGACGCAGAGTACACGGCCTCTGATTTGTGAGAAGTCGCACTGCTAAGAGGGGCGATAGGAGAACAGTCTGTCCTGTGTACTGTTACATGACACTTTTCATTATAAATATGTGACTGTAGCGGCACTTAGATTGACTCTGTTTGCTCTTTATTCTTTCTCTTGATTAACCGTTTGTTGTGTCGCATCTCATTTGTTCACGTCTCCACAAGGAAATACATAATTTCCATCAAACAGCTATCAGAGCAAATCAACGGTCAGTACATGCAGGGTTGCATCAGCCCTGTGGAGGCTCATGGCGGCTGTAACTGGAAAGTAGCACTTAAGTGCAGTGCGTTTTGTTCTTAATGTATTTGAATGGGCACTTGAGAAATATAGTACCCATGTATATTTTAACAAAATAATCACTATGCTCCTGTATACTCTGTGTAACTGCAGTATTGCCCCATTTATGTTGTATTTATTGTGGTAGTTCGTTTTTTTTTTTTTAAATGGTGGCTTCTTAGCAAGGGTCCTATTAAAAAGTGATTTTAATCACAGTGAGACTTTTACCTTGTTGAATAAGGGATTAATGAAAACAATCATAGTACAGTGGAAAATGCACAGCGAATAGGAACGCTGAAGTGGCATAAGCCGGCCGATGGCTGGTATAGTAACGTCCCTCATAACACACAAGATTTTAGTATTTCCTCCGACGCATATACACTCAATAAAGCCTGGACTCGACTGTTAGTCCATCTGATCAATTTTCTAAGGCTGCCGTTACGATCTGGCGCCTATTGTCTCAGATAATTAAAAAAAAGGAAATTGTCATTTCAGGTCATGATTTGGAGAAGACGAGATGCTGCATTCTCTTATTTGTTTATTGGCAAGCAGCCAGTTTGTTCACGGAGGCAAAGAAAATCTGCACCTAACTGCAAACCACCTCCACTGTTCTGACCTCTGAGAGATATGGAGAACCGAAAGTGTACTTTATTATGTTTTAGGTGGGACATGGAAGAGGTAGCAGTGGGCTTGTTTGGCAGCGAGACTTTGCACCACATATTGATGTTTGAAGATTAGCATTGAAATGAGTAATTTGTCCTTTTGTTAATTGCTAAAGAAAACCACAACACTGTCACTTGGTTGGTGGACTGAGCATCTGAATTTGGAGCTGCACGACAAAACCTCCATCTGCTACACAGCAGATACATTTTGTAGTCTTAAAAGCAAAACATACTTCAGAAATACTGTAAGGGGACAGTGTGGGAGGATATGTAGTGTACATATATATCCCATATATATATCATATTAGTTTTGATTAGGTCTCGTGTGGTGCCGACAGTCCTGGATCTTCCTTGTCTTCCAGATGGGGGGGGCTGTAGCTGAGGGTGCTGGATTACTTCATGCTATGCTTGTTAAAAGATTTTTATTCTCCATAATCATCTCTCCCTGGGACACACAAAACTCCCTTCATTTATTTCTCTCCTTCACTCTTAGTTCCACATCGTAAAATTCAAAGCAAGAGTCTCCGGTCAAAATTAGCTCCTTTTTTTCCCCTCCTTTTGGGTACGAGGGTACGACCGGAGCACCTTTGCAGGCCAGAGGATGACGCTTAGAGGCGCGAGTGCTTTGGCCGCAGGCAAGAGGCTGCGGAAAGAGGAGGAAATGAGCGCTGGAGTGCTTTAATTAGCACTTCATTCAGTCCCGCGCAGCTGAGAGGTGGGACGGATTGACCCACCTGGAGCAGCATTTGCGAAGGTGAGGTTCACACAAGGATCCTTGTGCACTTCGACACGGCTGTTACGTTGTTCAGTGCATTCAGAGAGTCGCTGGCTGTGTGTGTGCGAGTGACTTCATGTTCTGCTCCTGTGAATTCTGTTGCAGCCACTGTTGCCATTTTGCTCTCAAAGCTGTTATCTGTGCTTTTATCCAGATAGTACTGCATGAGTGTATGCAGAGAATTCTTTTTTTTTTTGCATGTTTACATAACCCATCCATCCATTTGCTTCCTCTCATCCGGGGCCGGGTCGCGTTGGCAGCAGGCAAACAGGGCTGTCCAGATGTCCCTCTCCCCAGCTTTCCAGCTCCTCCTGGGGAACCCCACGGCGTTCCCAGGCCAAATGAGATATATAATCCCTATAATCATCGTGTCCTGGGTCTACCCCGGGTCTTTCTACCAGTTTTAACCCTAACCCATTTTCTAATATTAGTATAAATGTCATTGGTGCTGTTCCAAGTCCCTGCAGGATCACTAAGATATTATTTTAACTAGAAATGACGTAGGAACATTTACACACACATAGAAACATATTCTACCTGCGGAAAACACCACAGCATGCAACTGTGTGGATAAATCATTGTTTTCTCTTTTTGTCCATCCGAAGGTACAAGGACATAATGTGTTGAACGATGAAATGCTAATGTTGCTCTAATGTGTAGCATTAAACTAAAAGGCCTGCAGTATTAATGTGATAAAGGCATTTAGAGGGATTTGTTTTTTTTGCAAGCATTGCCGCCGTATTGTCCGAAAACACAAAATGCAAGCCATTTCCACAAGACACGACTTTTAGTCGTGCACCTCTCTTCCGTTTAGCAGAGAACAGAAGCTCCTCTTCAGCCCACAACGGATTTGTACTGTTTGAAAAAATAAAAATAAAAAAACCTGCAGGACTGTGGGTTCAGGAGCTGAAAGGCTCGCCGACTCACAGGGATGGAGGAGCCCTGCCTGCTTCAGTGTGAGGACAAAGTGGATGTTCACCCAGACCCACGATGTGTCTGATAGCATGAGACAGGAAGCTGCCACACTGCTGCAGATGCATTACAGATCATTGGACAAGAGACTGACATAATCACCACAGAGCAGCACTAACAGCAGTGCTGTTCAGCAACAGGAGCAGCGTCTTCACCACAGCATTACCTTTTTCTGAGGAGGCATCGGGGTAACTACTTCTACGTCCCTCCATCCATTCTATGCATCTGCGTATTTACATTTGGGAGAATAAAATATTAAATTACAACAGCGACTGAGATTTGAATTCAGTTGAATTTTAAGCTGTGCGAGGTCCGAGCCAAAAACAGACCGTTTCTGTTTTTAGCCAAGTCAATTTATCTATAAAATATGTCAAACGTATACACACACTAGTTGAGAAATGCATTTTATGATTAAAATGAAAATTAGGTCCAATATTCATAATATTAAGAAATGGATCACATCTTTTCCTTTGAGCCCTTCACCGGTGAAGCAATGAATGTTTCTACAGTACATCTTATGTTCAGACATCACCAGAAGAGCATAAACATTGTCCCGACAAGCCAGCTCCTTTGGTGGTGCAGGAAACGATGATGAAGTGCAAATCTTCCCTCAGTGGCAAGGGCTGACGAGGTGGGACACTTACTACACCGCGAGGGAATCTCTCAGGGAGGAGGTCAGGCTGGACGGTTGGCTGCACGAAGATGCTGACCGGTTCTGTTTACAGCTTTCGTCTTACAAGACGCGTGATGGTGTACGTTAAGAAGTGGACTTCAGCAGCAAAGCCGACGTGGCTGCTGCTCAGAGGATGTGGCTCAGTCTGCTCTGCGGCTGGATGTAATTGGATGAAGTGAAGTAAAAATGTTTCCATCTACATAAACAGACACCTAATGCTATTCTTCATGAAAGCAAAAATTATTAAATATAAATATCTCCCCTGGTTTTCTCTCAGAAGAGAACACCAGACAAGTGAGCAGACGTGTGTATACTGCAGCAGACAAAAAGAAACTCAATAAATCGACAAGTGGACTTTAAGTGGTTCGTTGCCTAAACTCTGTATCACGCTTATTGTGTGTGGAATCAACTGTCAAGAAAAAAAAAAAATGTCTTCTTTGGGTTTTAAGCACCGTTAAGCTCTTGTAATCCACATTACCACTACTGTTAAAAGTCTGTGTATTAGCAAGAAGCTGGACGTGAAAATGAATCTTCTGAAACAGGAACTCCGTTCAAAAACGTTTACTCGGAACAAAACAAAGTCACAAGATTCACTCTGGTTGTGCTCAACTTGGCGCAGCGGTCACAAAATGGTTTTGCTCCACAGACTAATTAACTCTAACTGAGAGCTGTCGGCTACGATGCAAGTCGCAGCATAACCGTGCTGAAGAGCCGTCTTCATTACTAGTTTGATGGAGGCATAACATTTGGTAGAAGGACTAATTGCACACAAACACCTGCTAATTAGTGAAGGGGTTAAAATGATCATTTGTATTTAAGCCACTTCTCTTTGCCTCATCCACATGGTGTCCGGCTAAAAGAGGCCTCGGGACAGCGGGCAGTAAATAGAAAGTTCCGGGAGATCACAAGGAGCAAATCAGTGTGGGGGTGGCAAGTGCTGGAATTGATGGGGGAATAGTTTGTGATGTGTTTGGAAAATGTATAAGTTGTATAAGAGAAGTGTATATTAGTTTATGGTGTTAAGATGGATATGTATTTTAAGTGTTGATTGCTAATTTATTAGGAGTAAACGGAGTTGCGGGTCAGGAAGGAAGTCACGGGCAGCCTATATAAGACAGAGAAGTCAGAGAGAGCAGAGTGACGCTTGTGAATGGCCGAAAAAAAACGCCATGGATTCTGTATGAAGATGGCTGCTTCGTGGCTTTATGGTGGAAGGAATAAAAGCTGGATGATTGTACCTTAAAATCGAGCTCAAGTCTCACGTCGTAAGAGTCAGCCGCGACACGGTCATCCTAACAATAACTAAAGGAGCATTTCAACATTTCTTTTAGACACAACATATATCTTATCAACTCTTATTATGGCTCTTACAAGCACTTCCTCCCATCTTGTCATCATTCATTTTCACTGCAATGGATACAATAAGCAGTGTGAGTGACGTGTTGGGGATCTGTTTGCTGGGGGCTCCAGGCAGCCCACCTCCCACTAACCTTCATATGTGGATTCATTCTGTGGGAATGCTGGAAATGTTTGTTTATCCAGTTGTGCTGCATGAAAGCTAATAAAGGAGGGCTAGGCACACAAACCCCACTTGTAGTGCCGGTATGAATGATGCTGGAACAAACAAGACCACAATTGGGGATTGTCGAGAACAGCGGGAAGGAATGCTAAAATCTAAGCATTGTGGCATACATAACAAAAGCCCAGATGTGTGTGTGTGCGCCGCACGGCAGGGATTAAACACATGATAAATGCTTTTACACCTTCCTGAAGTATTTCCGTGCTTCCTGCTTATGCAGTAAATTCCTCACTGCAGCATATCGCACACAAATGCATCAATTTTCAAGGCATTAGCATTTGTCAGACCTTGGGGGCGTCACATCTGATGGCGCACTTGTACAGTATAAAAAGCTAAACACTGAACACCTTTGCCAGTTCAATCCAAGTTCACTTCCCCTCAAGGTAGTGGAGTGACCAGCAACCAACTCTGGGTATCACTGCGCATCAAAATGGGGGAAAGTAAACAGATAAAGATCGCTTTAGTGCTGTGCCAGCACTGGAGAACAGGTTTGGCTGAACCCATTATCATTCTGGCACAAGGGGGAAAAAAAAAGATTGTATTAGACGCGTTGGACGGCGCTAAGCCCAGGCTGCAGCGAGGAAGAGGACCAGAACTCTGACTCAGCCTGCTTCGCGTCAGTCAGACTACCTGACACAGGACCATCTGTGGCCCGAAGAGCGCTGACGCCAGGCGGAAACCTGCTTCAGCTTCCATTTTTCTTGCGGAGCGCAGAACTGTAGCGGAATGCCAAATGGAACGGGACGATTCGTGCATTAAAAAAAGAAAAGAAAAAGGAAAAGCACAGAAGAAAGGGAAGTCTCTTGTCAGATGAGCATTTTCCAAGTTATTAGAGAGAGGTTAAAGTTGGGGCAGCAGACTTCCAGATTCTGCAGCTGTAATGGCTGCAGCAGACAAATAAGCCACTAGCAAGTGAGTAACAATAGTGGCCCAAATGTAGCATCGAGAATGCGGATGTTTTGACTCTTTCAGTTAAAATGTGTTATTTAGTTCAGCATTCTGGGAAACGCTAAATAAAATGTTCACCTTGGCACACAACAGCACGGCTGACCTGCTCTCTTGGGCGGCTCCCCCGAGTGGCTTCGGCGCTAAAATGGGACATTAGCAAAAAACATCAACTGTGAATATGATATAAATCGCTCCCGAGCTCATTCTTTTTCCAATTCCCCTCATGCAGACTCTCCAAACCTTGATCCAAGCCAATCCTCCGTCACAATTAAGTCACACGCCGTTCTCACCAGTCCCATCAGACCGCCGGCGTTCAGCTGAGTGAATTAATTAGATGGTTTCTCAGGCAGCATCTGCCTGCTGACAAAAAAAAACAAACACCAAATATACTTCCCGCTCACTCTCTTGACTCCGTTTCCACTTGAGGAAGCTCGATCCTGGCGGCCGGCAGCAGGCAAGAAGACATTGCTGACTTTGCGCACGACAGATAAAGCTTCGAATGCACTTGGCATTGAAGCGACACCTCGTTCATTTGTAGTGTCTGCAAGACAGACAATGCTGAGTGTGTGTGGAGTGACGAGAGAGAGCGAGAGGTGGATTCTTTTACCTTCACGACACCAGAAAACACAACCGTTTGCTCCTCGCACGCTCCAAAGATGCCCGCCGAGGATTTGCGGATGTTTTCAGTAATTACCCATTTTTCATCTTTCGCCTGCCTCCTCCTCCTCGATGTCTTTTAATTTACGTCAACCATCCTTGCAAAGTCGGGGGGGTTAAGAAAATGAAAAAATCAAGCAGTCATTAGTCAAAGCATCCATCCATTCAACAGGTAAATATGACCATCGCTCATACAGTCAATATTAGCTCACATACTGCTGCCTCTGCAATTCAGGCTCTGGATCCCTGCGACTGATTCTACCCCTCCAGTAAGCAATAAACCACACACACACACACACATGCATTTACACATGTCAATAATAATATCCATACGCAGATCCATTACCGCGGAGACATTTCAAAAGCACACTCATTCTAGTGCTGGCCTTCCAGCCGGTAAACACATTTTATTATGTGTCCTTAATGCTTACTGGGGGAAAAAAAGAAGCAACAAAACAAGAGCGTCAATGTCGGACGGACATTATATTCCGCGTCTGGCCGACGCAGAGACAAACGTCTGCCGGGTACATGCGCATTAAAAATGACACGTCGGCGTTACTGTGCACTTGCAGCAGTGCTCCAGCAGGCTCCTGTGCAGCGCCGGTTAGGACGGGAGATTCAGTGGCCCGGCGTCGGGAGGTAGAAATCAAATATTGAATACATTTTCTAGCCTGACTCATTAAATTGTCCTCCGCAGCTCAGGGAACAAGGGTCTTGTCCGAAAGCCGGCAGCTATTTCCTCTCTCGTGCAAACGCCACGGAACGTGAAAGGGCACAAAACATGCAGAAATGCACTAAAGGTGTGCACTTAAACGCCAATGCACATTCACAGTCGCACGCAAACCACGGCCTGGTAAAGTAGCATATCTGCTCACACAGTTGATTTGGATGAGTTCCCCTTCTGGATGTGGTATCCTTGCAGGGAAACATACACGAAAGTGCTCATGGAAACTGCGTCAGATGTTGTCACGCAATATCAAATTTAATCACGTACCATGGTGACGCAGTTCCAAACTGAGAAAAACACCTGGCAGCGGTCTGTTTGAGGTGAGACAAAGTTCACCCGGGTAGCACGAGCAGGCAAAAACAGACGAGGATCTGAAAACCATGTTACATTCCTCTTTGACAGGGACATTCGAGACGTACAACCGTAGGTAAATGAGTGTCGTGTACGACACAGCCGATGGTAGAGAGACGACAGGGAATGAGGGGAGGAAGAGGGTGATCAGATGCAG
This sequence comes from Gadopsis marmoratus, assembly GCA_036023855.1. Lineage (NCBI taxonomy): Eukaryota > Metazoa > Chordata > Actinopteri > Centrarchiformes > Percichthyidae > Gadopsis > Gadopsis marmoratus. Next base: position 7,555 of record JAVQJF010096996.1, on the reverse strand, counting down.
GTCGTAGTGGAATTAATGTGACATTCGCCGCAATTCTGAGCTGGCAGGAGTCACTCTGTGAACGTAAACATCGATTAAGTTAAGTTCAGGGCTGTGACCAGTTCACACTGGAATCTGATATCTGGGCAGTAAATGCGAATTGAGCACTTGAGGCTTGCAGTGTCAGCGAAGCCTGAGAGAAGCCACGACCCAGGAGAGTGCGAGGGGGGGGGATCCTGACCCTGCACATCAGAACACCTGTCCCGGTGTGTCTCACGCCGCCGATGATGCTGCAACAGGCAACGAGGAGCAGCAGGAACGGCAGCGAGGCCATCGCTGTTTGACAGGTGATTTCTGAGAAGGCGACGCATTCGGCGACTCTGTCCTCCACAGAGTTGCTGACTGATGGGACACGAATACGACGTCACACTCGAGGACCAATGTGCAGATGGGGTGAGTCCGAGTTTGGTCCTGCTAAAGCAGCAGAACATGACCGGCGCACATGATGAGACCAGTCGGCTTCTTGAAGCCAAAGGAATAATTGGATTCTCCCCCGTTCTCCTCACTTTCGCCGTCAGTCTCCCTCATTATCTGCCTCTCACTCTCAAAAGTTCTCCATTTCACTTTGACTCTGCCATCCTCCGTAATCTTCACGCTTTCCTTTCATTCTCCGCAGTTTTGTCTTTTGTTCCCCTTTACTTTCCCTCTCTTTAAAATCTCTGATTTCCATTTCATTGTCGCTTTCAAGTTTCTTTTATTATCTGCCTTTTGAACCCTTTTACTCGCGCCGGCGTGTTCTCTCCCTCTCTCCCCTCCGTTCGCTCTTTCAGAAACAATAACCCTCCTCCGCGAGCTGCTGGGTTCACGCAGTCGGCTGCCCGTGCTGTGCTGATTATGCAACGCTCCCTAAAAACAGAAGAATACCAAACAGTCTGCCTTCGCTGCAGCGCCGCAACGCCGCCAATGCGCAATGTCAGAATGTGAAACTATCTGGGGAAATAAAACAAACTTTCCGGCCCTTTTGTTTGTGTTCAGCAGTTGTGTTCCCTATGAGCGTGTCAATAAAATCCCTCAGTGAGCGATGAGCCCAAACAGCCAGTCAGCACAGCGGTCGTTCTTCAATGCCTTGTTTCAAGGTTCGGTAATCATATATACATCATACAATCTATCAGCAGGGCCCCGCTGCCCTTAACCAAGGTGACTTATGTCTTGATTTACAACAATCAATACCTCATCAGAATTATTCACCTCCTTTGACAAACAAATCAATGCCAGTTCTTTAGCCCCACACCAACGTCTGAGCGCTCTGCACGCGTGTTACGGAAAGGACAGCTCCCTGGACTCACGTAAAGGAGTGACGGCAGGAGGCGGCGTACTGGAGGATCCCAGGGGACGCTCTGCACCGGCTCGCAGGAAGTCACAAAGATCCTTGTGCGCAGTATTCTTTTGATTTTGTCGTCTGGAGGTTTAGTCCACATCACTGCCTGTAAGTAATAACGGTAGACATTTATAGGGACTATCCTGGTTTAATCAAGGCGAAATAAAAATATAAAAACGAGAACAACTGTTACTCCCTATATTTGGTGTTCATCGTAAAACACGAGCCGCTGAGCCCGGAGGAGGGCTAATGGATTTTTGTACTTAGGAGAGAAATACAGTTAAAGAAAAAAAAAAAGAGAGAAAAAGCCCTGAAAAGGTTCATTTGTCAGTAGTCAGACGCGGTACACTAAGTTGCATATTTCATTGATGAGAAGATTTCATATTTCCCATGTTATATTATCACCCCTGCATACTCCCAGTGTGTCAAACTGCGTAAATACAAGATCCAGTGGAAACTAGCAATATCCTGTGCAGCATCCACGCCACCTCCAACTATTGGCCAATCCTCATCCTGCTGAAAAGGTATCAGTGTGTGGAAATCAGCATACAGCATCAAAATATTCATCCCAGCCACCATGGTGACATCCATACGGCCAAGCACATCATACAGCAGGTGGTCTCCTTTTGGATGCTTGCAAGTTGTCTTTTTATCTTTCGAATTAATTTACAGCAGTAACTTAATTTCTCGTTCAGTTGAGCTCCAAGACGTTGCTGTAAACTCTTCAAAAAAATGTGTGCTTTCCAACAAATCTTCGTCCTGGTGTTGCGTTACGCGGCCTGAAAGAGAGTGCAGCCGACAGCTGGGGCACACTGACAATATGTCCTGTTTTTGGAAGTGACATCATACATCTTTAAAGCAAACAAACACATTTTCCTGCCGGGATCATAATGAAATGTTGATGAAGTCAACTTTTACCTCGGGAAAGCGACATCAGCAGCTGCCACGTGTCTCGACGGAGGACTTATGAATTATCAATACAGGTGCAGGTGTGTTGATGTGACCTGCTCACACAAACAGAACCATCATTTCTGCAGTTATTATATAATTGTATGTAGCATAAATCCAGTCTACGTAAAAAAGGTGGTCTTCATCGTCCCGCCTACAGTTCAGTTCAATTTTATTTATATTTCGCTATATCATAACACAGCTATCTCATAGCCCTACGTGTGACTCAAACTCAAAGACAGCCGAGAACAAGACCTCTTAATGTTTATGTGGGATGAAAGGTGGTTATTGCCTTGTCTTGGTAAGCTGTTGATGCCGATGTTCACCCACTTCCTGTCAAGACGAACTGTACTCCGCGAGGTAACCTTTGTCTCCCCAACCTGGCAGATATTTCGGGATAACACCGCCCATTACCAAATCCAGCAAGCTGTCATAGTCACTTATTTAGAACAGCATTTTATTTACCGCTTTAGAAGAAGGCCTTTCCAGGACGTATCGACTTGTTGATTTAAGGGTCAAAACACATATGGATGTCTATTATAAAGGTGGGCTAAATTTGATTGTTGTCGCTCGAGGACGTCTAGGTTACACATAAGGGCATCAACATGATTTATATGACTGTCACCGTATTATTCTATGTTCAACATGCTGCTGAAACAATGGTTATAATTAACATTTGGAAGGTTTTAGTTTTAGCCACAATTAGTCCAGTTTTGTCCTCGATGCCAGGACTTGTTTTGACCTGTAAATCAAACCAGTACATACTGAGAACTCTGCAAAGCTGGAGGTGTCCCGTTGCAGGACATTAAATCCCGGGTGTTTGCCATGTGGGACCTAAGGAATCTATGTAGAGCTATCACACCTCTCCATGCGACCTTTGTGTTGGCTTCTGTTCTTCCCTACAAGACAAATCAGTTCCTCAAAAAAGGAGTCAAACTCTTGAGTGAAACCAGTTCCAGGTCGCTCGGAGGCAGAGGGGCGATACAGCTATTTATGGAGCGGCTCGCTCTTCCTTCTCCGCCTGTCCCCCTGTGACGTCCCTCGACCGCCATTTTATTTAGAAACAGATTTGAGGACATGTTCACATTTTTTTCCTCACATTAAATATTGAAACTGGACATTTGCTTTCTAAAGCATCCAGTTTTCAGTGCTGCTACAAAATAAAGTCCTCTTTCGTGCATTTGTCTGTCCTGCATTAGCAGCATAAGCAGCAGCAGCTACTGACGACGTCCTTCCTTTTATCCCGCTTCCTTTCCTGCAGGCATTTTGTAATTTTGAAATAATGCAACAGATATTATTTCTTATTGTGTTGCAGGTTTACAAAGGCGCAACAAAATGTCTCCCTATGTGCACAGAAAGCTGTTTTTTCCTCCTCATCTTATGTTCTTTTCTCATCTTTGTGTTACTGATCAGTGATCTTTAATAACAAAAAATAGACTTTATATCACCTTTGGCTGCGCACATAGCGCCACTGCTGTGAATCCGATTTACTCACATTTCATGTTTTGTTTTTTTATTCCCTTCAAAACTGAATCTAAGCTGTGAACAGCAGCTTTTCTTTTGCAGTGTGGCGATTTGACTTTTACTGTCGTTTCTGTCTCTTTCTGTTGACTGACAAGTCGAATCCAAGCTGGGAAACACTTTTGGAACCATCCCCACACCGGGAGCTTCGTACCGATATTATACAGGTTTATATGGATACATTATTAGGGTCACCATAATATCCCAAGGGAAGGGAGGAGTCACATCAAGTGAGCAAATAAGGAATCCAGACTATAGTCTGGATTTTAAATATCTCTAGTTGATACATTGCAGGACCGTACGGGCAGAGAAAGAAATTGCACTCTGTGCACTTTTGCACAAGCGGAAACATTTCAGTCCATGCTGGACTTTCCTCAGTGCAGAGCGAGCCATGCATGATGAGTCACCGTATGTGGGATACTGTAGAGGTGCACCTAGTCAATTATCTGGAGCTCGATTGAACACAAATGAAGCAGCATGTCAAGTCATTACAAATCATTCCATAGCACTGACACGTTCTCATACGCATGCTGATTTAGACCCACTGGTATAAAAAGGCAATAAGACAAAGTCACAGAAAACATATCTAATTACTCATTTATGCAACTAGGTGTGTGAGTGTGCCACTACTCCCTTTAAAGGAGAACGTTTAATTTTGACAAAAGAAAAAAAAAATAATAATCGGCTGTCTCATTTTTACCAGAACACCAAAAGGGGGGTTGGAGTCTCTCCGAGCGCTGAGCTGACGGATCGTCAGTGGACACAGGTGGACGGCTTCCTGCTTACAGCAGGTGTCCTGGGGACAATCTGCAAGCCAGACAAATGAGCTTATTAATGAATCTGAGTCACACCGTCTCCAATAACAGGCACAACGTATCCACATGGCGCTCTCCTGTACGTTTCCTCTGACAGCGCGTCTGAATGCTCTTAATTTCTCTCGCTCTCAGCCAACACACACACACACACTACAGCTGACAGATCAGTCTAAACCTGCATTTAGTGCAAAAAAAGACATGATTCTGCTTCAATATCAACCGATTCATCATGACTCAGTAACTACTGTGATCCGTAAATTAACTGCATTAATTAGCCAAACCACACACACACACACACACACAGACTAAATCTTTAAGCCACTGCCCTCTGATCAAATACCAGCCTGCAACAATCACCACAATCAACCTGCATGCAGCTGCTTAATAAATCAAAACTGACTCACCAGTGTGCCTTGATGTGAGAGGAACAGATGCCAAAAAGTTCACACATGCGCTCCAGAACCTGACCATCTGGCACAATCCACAAGTAGCAGGAAGTCCAGACTTCACCAGCCTCCCACTCTTCACACGTTTTCAGTCATGGGAAGGGTGTTACCAACAAGCTGGCAACAATACGAATATCCACCTGCTTCTGTTCTTGTTAGCTTCCCTCAGAGCTTCAAACCCTCACTACAGTGACATAACCCCGCCTGTCAGAGGTAAAAATGTGATTGGTTAGTTTTAGACCGCCAATGACAGAACTGTATGTTTACCTGGTAACTAGGCAAGATGCTGACAGGGCAGGTCACCGGGGGATTTGATTGTTAGTTTCCACTTACAGACATTTAAATCATGGTGAATGATTTTGAGAATATACATAAGTAGAGTGAATAGTAATTATTTTCACCATTACGCTCTGATTCCACATAGGCCCTCTCTCTCTCTCTCTCATACCGCCTTTTCCCACCAGCATCAGGTTCCATTCCCGTTGGCGCACCTAATTGTGAACAATTTGGGACTTTTTGACCAAAAATAAATTGGTTCGGAACCCGAAAAGTGGGCGTGTCCTATGCTACAGGCTGGAAATAGAGGATGGAGAAGGCAGCAATGGTCTCTGATCTCCATGGTAACCATCTTCTACGTCAAAAGAACTAAAGCTCGCAGGTAATCAATGCGAGCTGCCGTCTTGGTTCTACTGTATTCGTCCGTTGTGCAACGCCCTCCGCTGATGATGCATCCTTGATCACTGTGGTTCCCCTCAAAATCGGTGGAAGCGTCTTCTGGTTCGATAGATAGCACCAAGAGTCATAGAACCGGTTCAAGAACCAGAGCTGATCTGGTGGAAAGAAGCTGTCAGAGGGCCATGACGGTTCCCACTTGACATCACAAACTAGAACCGGAATCAATACGTCTCTGAGCACAACTGGTTCACAAAGGCACTGTTGGCTGCAGGACCGTTGCACTGGATTACATTAGACTGTACAGGGGTTCACATTATTATGTCCATTATTTTTGGGTGCCAGTTTCAAATAAATATTGCAGGAAGCAGGAAGCCGTGGGACAACACCATCTCAGACTTCATCTCGATGCTACAGCTTATTTACTCGGCATCAACGTCAAAATGTGACGTTTTGATGTTGTAATGCAGAACCCGAATGCCTCGTCTCTTCAGCAGACTGACAGACCCTCTGTGGACATGGATCCACATCCAGCAGCAGTTACTCTGCAGGTCACGGCTTGCACACAACTTCAAAGCAGATCCACTGACCCGCTTTCCTCCCGCTCGCCATTTCTGTGCTCAGTTTACGCCGCTTCATGCTGCTGGACTTTTAAATACATCAAATGCATGTGAGGCCCTCACAATTAGTCGGGACTGTTGCTGGGTAATTAGTGGAAAGGAAGCAAGCCTCCAATTTCTCCTGCCCCCCCAGAGAGCATCCCCCGCTCACACACATTCACACAGTATCGCACACAAGCCCACTTCCAGCAAAAAGACACGTGCAGAAAGACAGATTTACTGAGCAGCAACCTGCAGACAAAGAATAATAAGAAATGTCCACTGTGAATTCAGAGAAGCTGCTATTATCATTGTGCTGTTGTTTGTGAAGAGATGCGATGTTGCTCATGTGGCTAATTGGCCAGGAGCGTGGACATGGAGACAAGGCACAACTAGACACATAAAAACATATAAATGACATAAACACTGGGGTGGAAGGAAGGAGAGACGCGTGGGCAGCAGGAAATAAATAAAAGCAGCGTGACAGAAGGGTGGAAGAAAGAAAAGGCAGCAAAGATGGAAGATATAAAAGGAACGAGGAACTGAGGAGAGAAGGATTAAAGGAATGACAGAGGAAGGGAAGAAGGAACACGACAAGTAAAAGACGAAGAGAGAAAGGGGGAAACAAGGACAACTACAAGAGGGACGAGACGAGAAGGCAGGAGAGAGAAAAAAAAGAAAAGACATAAAAAGTAAAGTACCAGTAAGTCAAAATTGTACAAAGGGTGCTTTAAAAAAATTTACTTTGCTACCTTCTTCTCCCTTCTCCATAAACAGCCCATTGCATTTTTATCCGAGAAAGAAATCTACCGATCCAAGATTCCAAACTACTGCACGTTACTGAAAGATACACGCATAAAAATACATTATCTATCCATCTACACACACACACACACACACACTCTAAAGGACAGTGAAGGTCGTCATCAGACCTCTGAAATGAGATGAAGGACGCAGCAGCTCATCCTCTGGTGCCAAATCAACACCTCTGACTTTTAGGTGACGCGCCGCGCCTTCTAATGCAGTTACACACTGTGTGTGTGCGTGTGTGTGTGTGTGTGTGTGTGTGTGTGTGCGTGCGTGTGTGTGTGTGTGTGTGCGCGTGTGTGTGTGGGTGTGTGTGGGCGTGGGTGTGTGTGTGTGTGTGTGTGTGTGTGTGCGTGCGTGTGTGTGTGTGCGTGCGTGTGTGTGTGTGTG
>JAVQJF010096995.1:0-29673 GCA_036023855.1 Gadopsis marmoratus | reverse complement strand
CCTCTATCCCCCCCACCCCCCCGTGTGTGTAGTAATGACTAAGGACGGTCTTCCGTAATAATCAGTCACTGGGAAACCGCCCGATCCCTATCTTACACACATACATGTACACACACAGTGAAACCATGCACAGCTGCTGGCTCAATCTGAACCGACCACAAAGAATGCAAGAGCAGGGCAATAACACTAACACTGTCACACGGAGACAAACATGTCTCATTTGGGGTCAGTTTGGATCGGGCTAAGTAGGTCTTTATTTTCAGACTGACTGAAGTCTTCTCTCCCGCATAATGGTAATGAAGCCATATGGTATGTGGAATTGGATTACTAACAAATGTTCCATACCACCGTCTTTCCCCTGGCTTTTCTTTTTTTTTCTTCACAACCCCCCTCCTCTCTCACTCTATCTCTCCCACTCTCTCTCGCTTGCTCTCCCCTGTGTCGCTGTCCCCCAATAAAGCAGCCATTTCAAATTGGAACAGCATGTTGTCTAGGAGTGCGCACCTCATTTATAAGATTAAATTAAAAGCCAGCCATGCTCGGATGGCATTTTGTGATGATGAGGAGAGGGAGGGAGGTTAATGGAGGAGGGAACTGCTTCAGCTGCACACAATCATCTTCCTGTCATGTGATTTGCTGGTTCCTGGTGGTGACACCTTCTTCCTGTCACCTGTTATGATGTGTCAAATGCAACACCTAAGACCCTAAAGCCAGTGTATCCAGGGCTCTGAGCTCTTGCATTTTTAGTTCAACCATACATTTGAAATGTTATGGAAGCCTTTTAACACGTGTTATAAAGTAGCTAAACATGGTCACAGGTTTGTGCCTTGTCACAGATGCAACAAAATGATATATCACACCCTGAGCTATAAGGGCCTCGCAAATTATGCTCTATAAATGGAGGAAAATCTCATTCTGTTCTCTACCTAAAAACAGATGAACTTTTATTGAAAACGTGGAAGCGATTAGTTTAAGGGGCGTCTTTTAGTGTAATTCCCAAATGGAACGAGCAGACCCTGTATTTATGAAGCCCGTAGCACAAAGAAGGGAGCTCTTAATGAGGCAATTAAGATGAGGGGTCGGGAGACTTTGATCTAGGGCGCAGCGATTTTTACAAAAACATCGCACGGTGATAGATACTCATAACTCAGGGGCCTTAATTGTGCTTAATTTGTTTGGAATAGGAATGTGCTTTCAATTAAACTGTGGATTTGGGCCCGTGTGCTTAAAGGAGGCTGTCAGGGAAAATTAAGAAGCAGTTCGGTTCCCCTCTCCTGTACCTGTTTTTTATCACGGCCAGAGAGCAAGAAAGTCAGCACATAGACCGATGAAGAGCGCAAACAGACGGTAGAGAGATGCAATTAGGCAACAAAAACAGAGGCCTAAGAAGAAGCCATGGATGGATGGTTGAACAGGGCAGATGAGGGAATTATTGCACGTCTCCCCTCTGTACGTGGCTCTCTGGCTCAGCAGTAAATACCAGGACAACTGTTTATCTGTTTATTTATTGGTCACCATGACAGTCTTGATGACAGTGCTTCAGTCAAATGGATATTGTGATATTAGGTCAGGCAATCATTATTGTACAGTTATATTAAATGTAGTTATTTGGTACGTTTTATATTGCATTCACTCATTCTATCACCATGCAGCATCATAAGAGCATAGCACTACACAGTAGTACAAAGAAATTTGGCAAATGGAGCATGTTTTGAATGTCATACAGTGTATATATGTAGACAATATGTAGATAATTACTGAAATGCAACAATAAGATAATGTTTTGATATGGACAACTGAAATAAGTTGCCCAGAAATGTGGCTACTAAAATACAGTGAACATTCTAATCTGCAATCCTTTCCTTAAGGATATAAAACCACTCACTACAAGCCCTCAGACATATAGTAATATAAGCACTGTATGTCCGTACCTGTGTGGGTGTGTCTTTTGTCACTTGGAAGTTGCTTGATTTCCTCTCAGATCCATCTTCTTACCTTCCTGTTTTCAATCGATCTATAATATTGTCATCCTGGGTTTCCATATTGTAATTTTATTACTGTTTTGGTCTGTTCTGTTACACATGATATCTGTTGCTCGTATGTCTATCGTGGAAGAGGGATCCCTCCTCTGTTGCTCTTCCTGAGGTTTCTTCCTTTAACGGGTTTCTTTTGTGAAGTTGTTCCTTATATGAGCTGAGATTTTAAGTTTATAAATTGTTATTTTTTGTACAGATTGTGGAGCCCATGGAGGCAATTCTGTGATTTGCAATTTTGGCTTATATGACTTTTAGCCAGCCCAATACTGATATTGATATTTGCTAGTCTAAAAAAATAAATACATTTAAAAAAAGATTTGCTGCACATTTTCCCCCATGTGGGAGTAACATTGGGTGACGTGAACTAGTTTCTGGGTGGGACTGAAACTGGTCTGTGGCTGATTTGAATATTGTTGAACGCCTTGATGGTCAAAATTACAGGTTGATTGAAAAGATGAACAAAGCCGACAAAACGCTACACAGCGGGTGGAATCAATTTGCCCATGTCTGAAGAGTTGTATTCTGATTTAAATGCTTTGGCCATGTAAATGAACATCTTATCAGATCCATTTATTTAGCCTCCATGTAAACAGTGAAGTTGGAATCTCTAATCACAATGTCTTCAGTTGGGTTGAAGAAATATTGTCCATGTAACCGCAGCTAGTGTTTGGCATGTCCATACTGTGATTCCTCGTTGCTTATTGTTTAAGATATACACCGATATCGATGTATCTGCAATAAGCTAATGCTGTCTGATTTATTGATCTAATAAATTTAATATATATGGCCAATAATCTGACTGTTCATTGAAGAGAAGAGAACCATTTAATAAACTCTGGATCAAGTTGGAAAGTCATTACGTGATGCAATGTAGCAGTACGTTTTTCAAAGCAACCAATTCATATTCCTGAGATATGAGTTCATGGAATACCTAAGAAAGTCATATATGCCAAGAGTTGATGAGGAAAAACTGACCAGCTATTTACATAATGTGATGTTTGGTAGCCATTTGCAGATATCAGCAAATTGATCATTCCTTTTATGGATACAGTGGAGTAAGAATGGCTCCTTTCATATTTTGATCCAGATCTAGCCAGAATTCTTTCTAATTCCTCTTTTAATTACTTCTATCGCTCATCTTGTGTTAACTACTGTTCAGGTGTTGCAGGGATTCTCTCGCTAATTTATCTGTCTTGCCCTGAGTGGTGTGTTTGCACGTGTGTGTGTGTCTGACAGACTGCTGAGACAGTAAAAGATGGAGAGAGACGGGAGTCTGGGCTGTGCTGACAGGCAGATGGTCTCTCTCGCTGTCTCCCGAGGTCGTCCACTTCACACCCCATTACACCCGCCTCTTCCCATCAGCTTTTTGTCTGTCACTCACTGAGCTCTAACATCCACTCGCTTTCTCGTTGCCATTCTCCTTCTCCTGCTCTCACTCACACTCGGCTCTCATCCCTCTATGCTTGTCCGCTTTGTTGGCTGCATGTCAAGTGTCAGGTGCAATCCCAGCTGACTGATCCGCTGTGACGTGTGCGTGGGTGTAAAACCAGTAAAGTGATGTCCCCTGCTCGCACCCCCCCCGCCTCCCTTTCTCCCACATTCCTCCCTCTGTCCACGGGGCTGTCTGCATTGGTAAAGCTCCTGCTTGTTGAGAGGCCAGCAGGCCCTCAGCGGTCTCCAAGGAGCTGTTAGGGTGAAATCCCCCCAGCAAAGATACTTGGCAGCCATTTACAGCCACTAGGGACAGAACCTCTACTGATCCCACTGTTGTACCTCCTGGTGAGTAGCAGGCTGTCTCAGAGGCTATTCGTGGCGGAGTCTATAGCGGTGTGCAAGCGGTTAATTCAGGGTTTGTGGTTACTAGTGTTGAAGCGGTGATAAAACGCTTGTGTGTACAGAGACAAAAACGTAGTAGCATGGATGTAGCCTCAGTATGGGACCCTGTTTGAGAAACCCGGACACTACATTTCCCACAGTGCAACTCTGTTAAACTCCATGCCTGCAGTTTGTATCAGGCTTTCTGCTATTAATTTATTTGTAGTCTCAAACCCCCAGTTGGAGATAACCCTATTTTTTAGACTTGACAAAGCTCCTCCAGATCCACAGAAGACCTAATACAACTGTTTTCACAGAGTAGTTCTCCTGATGAGTAAGTAAACATGTAAAATTGATGGAATGCCTCTTTAATAGTGCTTCTTTACTTAATGATACTATGGTTACTCTATTTAATATGGCCCTCTAAACACAACTTCACTTTAATATAAAGTGGAAATATACAAAGTCAATCTTATTTTTGTCCTCTGCTCACTCTTCATTTATCACTCGCTCTCCTGTATGTTAAACTTGGCTACTGTCCATTCAAATTCCATCCACGTCTATCTATTTTCCTGCTTCCCGTTATTTTCCCATCACTTTAAAATGCAAGGGGCAAATCTTTCCTGGATCACACTATCCAATCAAGCCTAAAACCTAAGCCTAAAATGACTTCTCCTTAACCACACAAAGGACAGTTACTCATTGTTGTGCTCTTTATTAACTCAATTAGCTGCACCTGTAGCATGCTGCCTCCAGCTCCTAATGCTGATGCCAGCAACCAGCCGACACCTACCTCACCTTCCGCACAGAATGACTCACGGTGACCAAGTTAGGTCTGATTATAAGGTTTCATGGGAGACAGGACAATAGGCCCTGCCCCTCAACCTGGCTCCATGCAATAACCTCTAACTAATATCTCAATGCAAAAATGAGAACCTGACCAAATGCTGGATTTCTGAAGCAGATAAAAATTTGCTAACAATATATCGGCTTATATCGTTCTTCTTTTTTCTTTACTTAAACACATGTGTTTAACATAACCACACATTTCGGATAAAGGATCCTTAAATTTGTTGTGACCAAGGTAGGTATGTGCTGAGCAAAGACATTTTACAGCTGAAAATTAACCCTCAGGTGGACAAAATGTGATGGTGCCTCAAACTAACTCAAACACATCTTTGGCATTTCTGTAATATAGTTTTTTGTTGGTCAGTGGCTGACCTCTGCAATACACTAATATTGGCTGATATATCGGCCTGGATGATTTATTGGTCAGGCTTTAGTATAAATGTTTTTTTTTGTGGGTCTGTTTCCCGCAATTCGTTTATGAACTGTACTATTAGAATAAATTAAACCTCAAAGGATTACTCGACAGTGCATTCTGTTATAGGCTGCAACTTGAATAGTGTCATTATCGTCAAATATTATCCACCATATAGTATACTGTTATTAAGCTCAGTTCTATTTCTTCCATAATACATGTGGTTTGATATGTTTATATCCAGCAGACCTTCGGTGATCACATCACTATGCTGTGTTGCAAAAAAAATCGTTTTTTCATTTTGTATTTAGTTTAACTCCCCCAGCAGAGCAAGAGAGGTGTTACAGTTGATTACCTGCCCTTGTGGAGTGTGGTAAGAGCATCTCAGTGTTCTGAACATATTGTATGGGAGTGAAAGATCATGAAAGATCAATCCTTTGGTGCAGGCGTTTTAAAACAGCGTGTCATTTATTAGATTTTACTTTAATCCAGACAAGGCTCTGCAAATGGTTCAATTCATTGTCCCCTCTGGATCAACGTATGCTAAAGATTTGCCAGCTAAGCAAAATCTCCCGAGCTGTTTCCTGCTTCTTTCTCTGCTGGCTTTGTTGTGGAGGTAAACCTGGCCTCCCAGAAAAAAAGAGCCTTTAATTAGCTTGAATAATAGCCATGCATGTGTGGACTTAATCCCTTTGGCCAGCACTATTCCGTTAATGGTTTCCTTGTCACTCACCGGGCACTGCATAAAAGCGCGCTCTGCTTTTCACTCCCAACACCTTTCATTCTTTCTGCTCCATTCCTCCTACCCTAGCCCACCGCCCCTAGACCCAAGCATCCTTCCTCCTGCTGACCACCACAGACTTGTTCTTTTATTCCCTCCCTCCATCCCTTGTCTTTTGATTGAGCCCTTGAATTATGATGAATCTGCCCCTTGTCTGATTTAGGGAGGTTCTCCCACTCCTCCCTAACGAGAGAACTAATTACTCACTTGCTGCATTCGTGTTAACTATGATACTGTTTTTTTGTTCTTTCTGTGCCACTACCAAACAGCCTCTGGACTTGTTTGTTAGTCAAGTCAGCCAAGTAACTTGTTTGAGGCTTTTTTTTTTTTCAGCACCGTATACATAAACAGGGTTTTTCCTCCCACAAACTGCAGTGTTAAAAGTAATTGGGCAGTAACAAATTCAAAACTCCAGTGGAGGTAAACGTGGTCTAACTGATCTAAGTTCACAAGATCCTCATGTCAAATGATGATGTAATGCCAGTTATAAACTGGTTTAGTTACAGCTGCAGTTAAGCATTTAACATCCTCATGCGTTTTCCCTGATCTTTAGATGGAATTTGCCAAATGCCAGTGGGTTGGTCACACAACACATGCATCGTACCCTCTGCTCTCAGTCTGTATTTGGTCCACTGACAGCAGAGGTGAGAGCTGAAGACCTGTAGAAGAGCACTTTACTTCCAAAGAGTTTTAAGATGTAAATCAATAAGAGATGGAGCAAGGCAATACATTTTCATTGCTGACGCCCTGTCTGGACTGCCAGCAGGTGACCTGCTCAACAACATCTAACCAGGACCATTATTTAGCCATATTGTCCTTCCTGTTCATTTTCTGTCTTTCCCTCTGTGTGTCTGTCGCTCTGTGAGTGTATTTGCCCCGTGCTTCAGAATGCCAAGAGGCAAACCACCGCAGGTTTAACATTAGAAGACAAACAATGGCCATGGGTGTCTACCACTTACAGGGGAAAGACACTCTACCTTTCACTTCGAGGGGGCCCAGTATAAATCTTGAATATAAATCAATAAATAGTTAATACAATAATAGGAACCTTCATAAATATTTCAGTAAGAGGATGAAAAGGTGGGGGGAAAAAGTCAGAGGAGCTGTGTGTAGTACTGAGTGCACAAAGTAACACTGGTGCTTATGCACACTCATGCAGATTAACAGTGAAAAAACAAGAAGGCAGAAGTAGGTCCACCACTTTTTGGAAACACAGCAACCCCGCCTTTGGCAATCATGCTAGTAGGATATCAACAACTGCGATGTTTTAGCTACACGCAGGGTGCTAACATGGACCAAATGCATGCACCGACGAAATGCATTTTAACACCTTAACTGAGCAAAAGAAAACAGGGCGGCTATGTTTTCAAAACATACTGGCGCACATTTTCTCTTTTGCCCTCTTGTTTATTTTCCCATCGTTCTATCTCTCTGACAGCACCAACATCGTTCCCCCTCTCCGTCGGGAGTTAATTTGCCGGAACATTCCCGCTGCACACTGTGATCACCTAGTGAATACCCCCATAATTCTCTCCGCCTCTGCCTCTCCCTCTCATCCAGCCATGGAAATGACACAGAGGGGTTGACAGTTCAATTTACCCATAACGGATGGCAGCTATCACGGCCGCACCCGTGCGCCAGCCCTTTCCTGTTGACTTTTATTTTTACCTGCCAAGAGAGGGATGCTGCTAAAGCGCGTCCCCGCCGTTCACCCCTCTAGACTCCAGCGGTGCCTCCTCTCCTCATCATCACTGCTGGTCCTCTGGGGAGAGATTCTGCCACTTGTTTATGTGACCCTGTCAGTGCCGCCGTACACATGCACGCCTTTCTCCCCCGCGCACTTATCAAGCAAATTATTCCCCCACTGCCACCCCTCCTCTTCCCATCTCCCTGTTCTTCATAACATAATGGAGGAGTTATTGATCTATATCTTTGGTCATGATGCCTCTCAGCTTGTTGTCGTTAGCCCCTCAGCACGCCGTTGATATATTCCCCCCTCCTCCTCTCTTCTTCTAAATGATTTTCTCCTTCCTCTCGCCTCTTTCCCATTATCCAGCTCCGCTTTACATAAACCCACCTGGTCATTAGATCCATCAAAAGCTAATGATCATCATTTTTTCCCCTCCGCTCCTGTCTCTATTTTTTTTTCCTTTCAGTTTCTCCCTATGGCTCACTTTATTTTGCCAGTACTTGCAAAAATACAGCATACTTACAGTACGTATACACATACATATACATACAGCATACTGTACATGCAGTGTTATAACCATACATACTCATTTGCCTACCCTACTGAGACCTACAGATAGGTTAATTTTAGCATACAGCTACTTTGTAATTGCAGCTTTACAGTATGTTGTGGTTGGAAAAGAACTGAAGACCCAGAATTATAGTAATATCTACTAGACACATACGCTCACTGCTCTCTTTCTCTGTCCCAAGGAGACGCTCCTTCATGCTGGCATAGCTGTCAGCCGTAGAGGACGTCTATTTGTGTCATCCATTACCCTCCTGTCTCCTTTCGCTAATAATGAGCTGCACCTATAATAAAACAATTATAGAGAGGGGACCAATCACCCGCCCCCCAAGTTTCTTTCCATCCTCGCTGATGGACATTAACATTTCTGGTCTATAAACTCAGTCAGGTCTTCCTCATGCCCGAGCTGTGTCAAAGCCAGCGCTAACACCCTGAGTGTGTCTGACAGATAAATGATGAGGCAGAGACACATGTCGCTCATTTGTAATGTTAACCAGGCAGTCAGGCTGCTGCCCCCTCCCCTCAGTGCCTGTAAAATGTGCTCATCTGTACCTTTTTGATGATGCATGAGTGTCATAATGGGGAAACTGCGACCTCTGCTTTGTCATTGAGCAAAGGTCGAGGCCTAGAGAACGGGCTAAGACGTAATTGTGCAATATTTAGAGTTTCCATTTTGACTGGCTGCATTGCATCCCTCTCTGCTGTTCTCTGCTGCCAGCTGGGATTAAATTGGTGGAGAGCCAGCAGGAACCACGTTCTGACACCTTAAGTCTTAGCTCCTCTATTCATGACAGGCAGATACAAAACCCCATAGATTTCAATAGATGTCAATGTATAATCAAAGACGGGGCTTCCCTGCCTCCAAAAGCCCAATTTAACTGCTGGCACTAAGGCGATACATAGGTGGGCACACAGGGGTACACAGGTTTCTCTCTGCAATTTGATCTAATCAGGGTCTGATTCAGATTCAGTCAGGACCTCATGTGAGAAAAGCTTCGAGCAGCTTGCCAATCAGCCGACTAGCAGCAAGAGGGGACATCCAATGCTTCTGGAGGAGACCCATGGCTTCTATAATCACTGAAACAGAATGGGAACTTTTGGGATAACAAGGCTCTTTTCTTCCGCCTGCAGGGTGGTCTTGACACTTCTATGGTCTACCTCACTCAAGTGATTCAGGAAGTAACATTGTTTTACAGTGCATGGGATATTTTTGCTGATGAAATTCTGATGCCATAAAATGTTAAGCTAAAAATATCGTGAAATCACTCTTCAGTATCTTTGCTCGTACAGTATCAGTAGCCTTTGTCTGAAACCATGTGTAAGTTAGGTATGAACTCGGGATATTCATTTATGGGTGACATATTTTTAATTCAGCGAGCTGAACTGGCATATTTTTGAGCAACAGTAAAACATGAATGTTTTAACTCACTTGGTCGCTATAAAGACTCTCAAATGCCTCATTAATTAAAATAAATAAATATATAGCAATGGCTCGCTCATCCATCCCTTTTGATGTGATGTCCTTGTGGATTAAGTGTAGCAATTAAAAAAACATATCTTTTGAAATGACTTTCGATCAAGCAGTTATATACATATATATATAATCAGCAAAACTAAATTAAGGCATGTTTACTTGCTCAATGAGTTATACGACTACACTATTCAATTCAGATTTAAGAGTTAAAAGAAATGATGGACTAATGAGTATGTATGTGATGCAGGGGGGGGGATAAACATTTGTTCGTCTGTGCCCCCAATCACAGTAATCTATTTCAGGTTGTGAGTTTTCATTATTTTTCTGCTACTGAGAAACATAAAAAATGTTCTAGAAACATATGAGTGTGTTATTGGTGCAACACACCTGAGCACCTGTGACAGTGGAGTTTGTAGTATTAAAACATAGTCAGAGATAAAATGCTTTACAAAGTAGCAAACCTGTAGAATTTCTTTCCTCTCCCACAAACACAACACAGCAGTTGCACCTCAAATTCTTCGTTGCAGGTGCACAACTGCTACGCTACGTATCACAAATTGAGAAACTCATACGCTCACATTTCTGCTACAGTTGCTGCAGTGAATATGGTGCCAAACACCTTTGCACACCCGCATCAAAAATGTGAAGTCATGAACAAAATTTGCACATCCGCAAATCGGTATGTGAATTCGTGTAATGAGAGCTGCACACCTGTAGAATATTTTCTCACAAATATATATATTTTCTCTTGGATATATTTCTATCACAAACAAAATCTGCTGCTACGAGTCTGAAATGCTGAAGGTGTAACTGCTGTGTTGTGTTTGTGGGAGAGAAAATAATTCAGAATTCACTGAAGTAGTCACAGCATGGACATTCTATTGTGTTCCAAATTAGATCAAGGGCATTATGTGGCTGTAAATCGTCAGACTCACTCCACTATTACTGGCTTTTTAGAAATGAGTAATGTCCAGACTTTTACAAAGAAGGAATACTTTAGAAAGACTGGCTATTATGTTTTGTATTATACTGTATTTTAGTGGACAATTGCAAGCCAGCCTAATCAAAATGGCTCTTTAGAAACCAAGTTCAGTGTTTGTCTCCCCTAAATATACTATTTAATATTAATACTTTACCCTCACTGGTATTAAAAGTAATATATTATTAAAAATATATATATTAACATAAAATATTCCTACTTTTACTTTCAAAGCATTTCAGATGCTTATTTTACAATATAGAGCAGTAAACGCACAATACCTACTGCATGTATGTGTGTTATGCAAGGTTATCAGCCTGAGTGGAGAAGAAGTCCCCACTCAGCACCTAGCGAGCCTTAAACTGCAGCCATAGCACTACTGTAGTGTGAGAGAAACCTGGAAAAAGTGAATTTTCAGCAGATTTTAGGCAAAACATTCCTTCCACTGCTTCCTCTGTCAGCTCTGTTTAAACATTACGGCCTGCCTGTCCTGACCAGCAGGCCATAAGAATCTTTAAGCAGAAGAAGAAGATGGAATGCATCCCCATCAAAGCCATGGTTAATGTTTAAAGAGAAAATAATGGAAATACAATGTCAGTATCACACCAGAGAGAATCAAAAATGTGTTTTATTACTGGGGAATATGACTAAATAATATATTAGATGTGCATGTTTTACATCATTGTGAATACTGAAATGCCACTGAATGGGTGGAATGGATACGAGGTGGTGACAACCCGTGGGCTTCTGCATAGACAAGTAAACAAACAAGCAAACAAGATGTTTTAATGGATGCTGGCGAATGTTTGATAATGGATGCGAGACTACATGCACACGGTTTTCTAGACAAAAGTGACTATGACAGTTTTGCTTGCTTGTATTTTTTACTGATGTTTCAGTAATCATAATGCATTTTTGAAACCCTCTTTTCAGTGCTCGAATTGCTCATCTGAGAACATTGCATGACAAATTCATGCGTTTCCTACTTTTAAGGCATAAACAAGTGATGTTAAAACACAATTTTTTTTTTTTTTTATAATAACCATTTGAAAGGAAATTCCTTACAACCAAGTTTAACCATTTCATCTTATGGTGACCTAAAAGTCTAATTTTATTTCCATCGTGTTGTGTCCATTCCTACCCAAGCAGAACTGAACGTTAATAAACATGCCCGCAAAAGTATTCAGCTGCACTGTCTGTGAAGTGTGTTCAGGAAGGTCAGAGCACTGGCTACCCTGAGGACAGCACTAAAGTCATTCAAGCCTGTTTTAGTGTCTGGACACCCTGATACTCGCACACAGCTCAAGTATGACCTGTGGCAGCGAAACTGAGTACAGGCCTGTGATCTCTGATAACTCACATAGTGGCCTTGGCTTTATGTTTGGCCAAAGTGTCACAACATTTAAATACAATTGGCACTGTACAGCCATGGCTTCAATGTACTATAGTTCAATTTTAGGAAGTAGGAAGGCCTGCCAAATGACAGTCAAAAAAAGAAAAGTGGCCAGCTTTGCCAAAAATCTGTATATTAATCTGTATAGCCGTAAATAAACACCTGCGACAAGCGCACAAAGAGTCAGGCTTGTGACACAAAAAGCAAAGTGCAGAAACAGCAATGCAGAATTAGAACAGTTCTGACTGAAGTTAAAGCCCCTGGCACTAGGGGGAGCAAGTAAATTAGAAGTACTGGCCACAGAAGACTGCTGTGTCAGAGCGTGTTATGAGAGGACTGGGGTGGTGAACTTGCGGTGGTTACTGTGGTGACTTCATTAGAGAATAATTTATCATCTGTTTTAAATCTATTGTCACTTCACCATCGAAACGTACGGTTGTCTAAAATGTAAGTGACGCTGTCACAGCAGACATACAGGTATTATTTTATTACAAATGTGATCCATCTAGGTTTCAGTCATCGCAGCCGCAGCGTCTTGAAGCTCGAAGCAAACCTCTGCAGGATGTTAAATGCTGACCCAGGGAGAAAAGACGTTAGCTTTGGCTGTGAGTGTTTAACTCTCACCAGTCAGGGCTAAAAATAATCCACACTGTCCAAGAACATGGAAAGAAAGGGAGGTGCAAGAAAACCAAGGCAACTACAAAATGGTGTCGTTAGTTTTTATAGTTTGCTAAGGAAACACTAATAAGCCGTAGCTGGTAAACCATACCTGTAATTAGATGAGAGTTGAGGTAGGGCATGCTATTTATTTGTCAGCTATGTAATGCAAGGTTGTGGTTTGGGTTCCCACACCTTCCCTGGGACTGTTAAGGTTGCTTCTGGTGAGGCTTTTCTATGCCTGAGCCAGGGAAAGAGAGTTTTCTGCCTTTTTAAGTGGTTTTAATCTGCCCGGGACAACGTGTAGCCAAAGGAATTTACTTCCCATACAATCGTTAGCAATGCCACTTCAACAATACAGTTTCCACTTCTGAATTCTATGTCATTTATTAGTTGTTTCTGTTAATATTTTTATTCTAGTACATTTTGAAATTAGATGTTGCTACAACTACGTCTCAGATTTTGTGCACATACACTGAGTAACTTAATGATGTAAAAATGTTTTTAGGAAATCCCAAACCCTTCAAAAACCTGGGAAGTGAGGTCAATGAGAAAGAATGTGTGCTTTTTGGAGGCACTTCCCATGTGCCTCTCATCAGCATGTGGTAGTGATTAGACAAGGAAGTGAAGGTGAGCCTCAGGTGGACTCTCTGTCTATTATTCTCTTTTTCTATTACTCTCTTTCTGTCGCCCAATTGTCAACCCCCCACATCCCCTCGAGGCCCATTATGCAGAATTAGCCCCATGTTATGAAGTCCAGAGTGTCAGGGTGCACACGCTGGAGCACTTCACTTAGTGGCATTTGATCAAATTTGGCTAATTGATGAGCGTCCAAACGGGGATGTGGTGCAGGGCCAAACATATTTTCATCAGATGCCCTGGCACTGGGTCTCACTCTCTCTGTTTTCTCTTTGTCTCCTTCCCCTATTTGGAACATTAGCACCCTGACCCAAACATGAGCTGTGTTCAACATGAATGTTGTGGAAGTACCCAGAAGGTCATGACCTTCTGTGAACCTTTTCATCGTGTGTCTCAGCCATGTATTATTTTACAGTTGCTTCCCTCTAGGCCTCTTTATCTGCCTCTCTTTGTCCCTCTCTTTGGTTGTACATTTATTTGCTGAGTGACTGATCAAGTTCAATGGAGCGTCCAAAGGACGTGTCATGAGCTTGAACAGTAGCCAATATCAGCGGCACTTCAAAGCCACTAGCTACCTATACCCCCTGAGGTGACCGTAGCTTTAGGGGAGCTGTGTTACTGGGTCCAGTAGTTATACCATCATCCATTCTGTGGTTTTGCAGTTCAGCCTGTGCCTTAGATCTTTCACTGATCAAGAAGATAAGACTAAAGAAAGATCTGGTTGAGAGCTGGTGTCTTGCACACATGGTCAATTTTGTTTTGCAATTCCTGGCCATTATTCTCTGTTTGCCATTTAAATGCTAAGATAGGGTAATTCACTTGCACATCTTTGTCTTTAAAAGTGTTCCAGATGATCGCTTGAAAAGCATTTCCTGCATGAGAAAAGTCATGGTTTTGAGGAACTGTTTAAGGGCAGTATTACACACCCAGATTAGTCATCATCTTTTTGCTTAAAGATACACAGCAGCTCATTTAAGGAGAAACAAATCCCCCCGTAGAATTCTGTCGGGGCAAACTCCAGGCCCTGTCCAAACGAACGCCGACAGATGACATATCTCCCCCCAAGTTAGGTTTGTGTTAATAGGAGACCCTCGCAGGTGGAGGTCTCCTCTTACACAAACACCAGCCGGTGATTGCCTCCACTTAGGACCAGTAAAAGTAATAAATGATGACCGATCAGGTCACACTGTAAATTCTGTCCAGTCAGTCTGATGGATGGCCAGGTCTAGGTGTGGTCTGAGCCAGGTCTGGTAGGTTTAACGAGCGCTTGGTTTCCTCCCATGAGCTTGTGTCTGTCTGAAAATCATTCCAACGGGAAGTCACAGTGGAATATTTTTTTCCTTGGAGAAGAATCACATTTTTTATGATACATCATACATTTTCCCTGACTCAATCTTCCTCATCCGGTGCTCCCTACTGTAATGTAAATACGGTTGCTGAGCTGTGGTCTTTCCCAGATAGGATGGCAAGGCTAAGTCAACAAGAGAATTAGTGGAGCTTCAGATTATGCTTAGTTACATGCTAAGATTTTACACATCAGCCATTTCTCAGCCTAAGTAATGTTTGGATTTAAACCAGGTTCCGCCACTATTAACCTGTGTTAAATTGACTTGACCACCTATTTGGGAGTTCTGCCTAATGATCTCCTCAGTCAATATTTGATGGGGATTGGTACCAAAACCATTACTTTACCTTCAAAAGGTAGCTTTCAACTGTACCTACACTACTATTAGTAAGTAGTCTCAAGCGATTAGAATTATTCGACCTAGGAAAAGAAAATTCTTCCTAATTTAACATGTTTTCCTGCAACATGTAGATCCGCAACCTCTGAAAACATTTCAGTTTTCAGAATTAAAGTTCACTACATATCGAGCACCAAGATGTGTCAAACATCCAATGTTCTGTCTTTAAGCATTCGTTTACTTAGGATTTTAATGCTTGTCGCTTTGAAATAACGCACACTATGCAAAAGAATGAGGAAAAGCACCATCTACTGAGGGCACGGAGAGAGATTTGGTGCCTGTCCACTTTACACAAAACAGGGGAAATCATAGGGTGACACTTTCTTACTGATCAGTTAGAGAAAAACACAAAGCAGTGCATTTGTGGCATCCATGCTGTGTCAAAAACATCAAATCACAATCTTCTTTCCATACGATTTTCTGCTACATTTCTGTCTGTAAGGCTCGGTGAATACAGCGTTGAATGTTTAAAATGCCATGTGCATAGTGTATATTTAAGATATATCTGTAATGTATATCTGTGTGGCCGCAGTATCCAGAACATATTGGTAAATATCAGTACTCTTGTTTGACTTGGCCGCTAAACATCCTGTGGGGATTGTGCTGAATCCCTTTCCCTGTGGCTGTGTGGTATTCTTGGTTTAACATTCAAAATCTGTAACACATTGCAGAGTTCCCTGTGCTTTCATAGACATCCGTGCAGGATGGACTTAAACTAAGCTCTTGTTCTCTCAAGCGTTAAGATGATACAGCTCAGGCGTGAATATTGCTTTGTGATGTGTGAAATGGGTCAGTGCCAAAAAAATAGTCTTCTACAAGTGGGATGGCTTTAATTAATACTCTATAGATCTAATCTGTTTAAAAAATTATTGAGCTCTGAGGTTAAGTACATAGACTCTCCAGAATATTTTATGCAAGAGTGGGAATTAAAATGTCATTCAGGGCTGTTATTGACCTGCAGTTTTAAGTCAATCATTTTTGTGGCCACAATTAAAAAAAAAAAAAAAAAAATCCCCCTTCTGCTATAAAACCCTGACAATATTATGTTCGTTTCTGCAGGGTTGCGATATAAATCCATGCTGTCTGCCGCGATTCACTACGCCACATTAAATTCTTTTAGATCAATTAAACTTCCCAGCTCACTTTACAAGCCACCAGTCTTAATGTTGGCTCCCCCTTCCCCTTTGAGTGGGGAATACTCTTACAGGGCAGGCAGCACGTGGTGCTCTGCAGAATTTATTGAGCCATTGCCAAATGAACTGTGGGGGTTAAGGCAATGCAAGAATTACTCATATTAAGCATTTTATGCATAGGAAGTGGAGAAGTTGCATGAATTTGACCCTCATATATATTTCTTTTTTTTTCTCAAATCTTTCTGCAGAGTCGCACACAATGCCATAATGTAGTGGATCACAGGTTGGGTGCTGCTGACTTAGTGTGGTTTAAATGCAATTTTAAAAAAAGTATCCAGATATCAAAGAGTGATGGATGACCAAATTTTGTTATGGGTGACATAATCAAAGCATAATTCTGGCACTTGCACAGTCATGGTTGCTTAACGCAAGCATGGAGGTACATTATGTATGGGTCTCCCTTGGTTGCTGTTTACGACTGAGACTTGTCTGGATTCCTCTTTGTATTTTTAGTGGATGGGATGATCTGAGAGTGAACAGGTGGACTCGGGCTCTGTCACCAGTAAGCACACAGATTTTCAGCTCCGTTGTTTGTGACTGTTTAAAATACTATTAGACTGAAATGAAGATTTGTAACTCTTAGATGTGATAGTCCTACATTTTTACCATAGCACATAAACTTTTCAGTCTATTGCATATTCCAGTCTCATATCCGGTTCCGGAATTGTACTCCTCCGTGTGTGTGTGTGTTGTGTGTGTATATGCACATTGCGCATCTACTGTGCTATTTGTGTGTACTGTAAAGGGCATTCTCACTCTTAGTTTTCACCCATAGTTATTATTCACATTCACAGACCATTAAACCTTAAACAAGCTGTAAGCCAAACCTGATGATGAGTTATTCTTTAGTATACAGTACCAAAGAAAATATACTGATGGCGGGCTATTGTTAATAAGGTGAATAGGACCAGGTGTGCACCCTGAACACATCAACATAATGCACTTTTTGGGAGCAATTTTTAAGAATTAATTTCTGTAATTTTGCCATCCCCCCCCACACACTAACACACACACACCCAGGCTGCCCCCTACAGAGACTTAAAGAGTTAAGGTTCGTGCTGAAGTCGAGCTAAGTAAATTCACTTTATGACACTGCTGTGACATGTGCATCTGTGATTTCACACGCTTAATGTAAAATTTACAGTTGCAGTATTGAATGTCACGCGGGCTGTGGGGATGGCTGGGGGTAACCGGAGCCCCCAGAGAACAAAGCGGGTGTTTTGGCCCGGTCCCCCCTTGCGCATGCCTCCCCGGCTGCCACCCCTCCCCGCCACTCTTTTACAGCTGTGGAGGTGTGATCCGAGCACGACGGTTGGCCTTATAACCGTTAAGCAAGCACCACGGCGCTTCTAATAGCCAGAGGCCCTAATGACCAAAACACCTGGAACTATGAGAGCTTAGGGAAAAATTTGTTTTCTCAGGGAGCTAACTGGTAGACGTTTGGGTGAATGAACAGAGTCTGGTCCAGTCCCTATATTTCACACATGGGCACTGATTCTTGCATATGATCATTGAGTAACAATGTCGTCTTGCCAGCGTTGGAGGGGTCTGTAAAGAAGAGAGAGACCCAGGCTCACTAAAAGTTCAAACATGGATTAGGCACACTCGTCCCTTGGTGTCATGTTCAGTGACAAACCTCCCACTCAGGGAATTGATCCCCCACACTACCCTCCAGTATTGATTTAGTTCTATATAGATTATCAGCCTCAATCGTGCTATTAAGCTGCAAAACCAGTATTGTATAGATATAAAAAGGCTTTTAACAGGTATTGTTTTTCAAGTTTCTCAGGTTATTTGAGATCTATTGCCATTAGAGAGATTAATTTGATTACTTACTGCATTAGCAGTGAAATACGCTCTTGAGCAACATACAGGGCTTAACGCAGGGTCCAATTTCACATGTCTGAGTCAACTGTGTCTGTCTGGCATTTTCCGTTACTGTGGTAGCTGGTTAATACTAATGAAACTTTCTGAATCCTCACAAAGACTTTATTTGATCATCATCTTCCCATCAAAGTTTAGGATGCCTTCTGTTGAGTTTCTGTTGTCGCCAGCTATAGTACGGGATTTGTGGCAGGTCCCAATGAGCAATAGCAAATATATCTCACTTGATGCTGTACAATAAGAGTCTTTGGCGACATCATCATCTTGACTAACGATGGACTGACGTACTTTTAGACTGCTACTTTTAGCTACCTGGTGTTCAGCCTCCTACAGCACACCTGGTCCTAATAGGCATGCACACATGCTCCACTTCTCTCTTTTTTCCCATCTTCCACCTAAGGAAACAAGCTGGTGTTATTCCACCAGCGAGCTGTAAACCTGCAATAAAACTGTGTCATGGCCCCTATGTGCAGCATGGGTAATGCTCCATATACTTTAATGGTACACTGGACCAGGCCATATATATTTTTCTTCTTATGAGAGATTCAAAAAGCTATAGGCAGGGGATGAGGTTTGTGGTCCAGCTAGTACGTTTGATGTACTGTATGTATGGTAATGAGCACCATCTCCAGTAATGGAGGGAAAAGGAAGACATTTTATGTCTCTTTACTAATATACTTAAATTATGTTTTTTTTAGAAAACTGTCATAAAGCATGCAATCACACATTTACAGATTGGACTTTGGCTAAAAAAAATTTAATTTACAGTCAACTTCACACACATAATTCTTAAATGAAATTTCCTCTAGTGAAATCCATAGTCAGTTCTCACTCATTTTAATTTATTTCAGTGCTGAATGTGTGTTTAACATAACAGCACAGAACAATTTACAACTTCATTGTGTGATATGGGGTGATAAATTGTGTTTTCTTGTCCGTTCAACTTACAGTACTGTGCAAACGTTTTAGGCAGGTGTGAAAAAATGCTGTAAACTAAGAATGCTTTCAAAAATGGAAGTGTTAATAGTTTACTTTCATCAATTAACAAATTGATAATTGAGCGAAGAAAAGAAAAATCTAAATCAAATCAATATTTGGTGTTGCTGGTTTGAAGGCAGAGGACAGTATCACTTCTTATTCTTCACATTCTTACTATGATTTCACTTACACAGAAACGAGCAATGTTGAGGATCGTAGACGCAGCGGTCGGCCAAGGAGACTTAGTGCAGCCAATGAAAAACACATTAAGCTTATTTCCCTTCGAAATCGGAAGATGTCCAGCAGTGCCATCAGCTCAGAGCTGGCAGAAACTAGTGGGACCCAGGTTCACTCATCTGCTGTCTGGAGAAGTCTGGCCAGAAGTGGTCTTCATGGAAGAGTTGCAGCCAAAAAGCCAAACCTCCGACACGGAAACAAGGCCAAGTGACTCGACTATGCACGAAAACATAGGAACTGGGGTGCAGAAAAATGGCAGCAGGTGCTCTGGACTGATGAGTCAAAATTTGAAATATTTGGCTTTAGCAGAAGGCAGTTTGTTTGCCGAAGGGCTGGAGAGCGGTACAATAATGAGTGTCTGCAGGCAACAGTGAAGCATGGTCGAGGTTCCAAGCAAGTTTGGGGCTGCATTTCTGCTAATGGAGTTGGAGATTTGGTCAGGATTAATGGTGCCCTCAATGCTGAGAAATACAGGCAGATACTTATCCATCATGCAATACCATCAGGGAGGCGTATGATTGGCGCCAAAGTTATTCTGCAGCAGGACAACAACCCCAAACATACAGCTGATGTCATTAAGAACTATCTTCAGCGTCCTGGAAGTGATGGTATGGCCCCCACAGAACCCTGATCTCAACATCATCCGGTCTGTCTGGGATTACATGAAGAGACGGAAGGATTTGAGGAAGCCTACATCCATAAAAGATCTGTGGTTAGTCCTCCAAGATGTTTGGAAGTGCCTTCAAAAACTGTGTGCAGGTGTACCTGGAAGAATTGATGCTGTTTTGAAGGTAAAGGGTGCTCACACCAGATATTGATTCGATTTAGATTTCTCTTCTGTTCATTCACTGCATTTTGTTAATTGATGAAACTAAACTATTAACACTTCCATTTTTGAAAGCATTCTTAGTTTACAGCGTATTTTCACACCTGCCTAAAACCTTTGCACAGTACTGTATATCCTTTTATCTTTCAGAGTGCACATGAATAAATCTGCGACACTGCACCACATGCATGCTCTGATGCTAACCATCTCTTACAAATTTAATAGCAACAAGGGAGGATCAGGTCTTTCACCACCGCAACCGCTAAACTCTCCTTAGAATTAGATCCAAATGTGGTAATAGACAACATGTATTTGGGAGTGCGGATGTAACTCCAGACTACGGCCACATGATACTGACGATCAGTGCAAAGTTGCGGTCGCAACAGATGTCTAAACACACAACAGCGTTGACAGGCTGAAGCCCAATGTTTACATTTGCCTGAGGGAAGGATGATGCTTTTTGGTTGTGAAGAAAAGATGATTGGATGCACAAATACAACATCCTATACAGTTACAGATAGTCTCAGAGGAAATCAATTGTAGACCCATTGCGCATACACTGAGTGGGGACTTTACTTCCTCTCTGTTAAATAGTGTTCAGTTAACTAGTGATCTTCCTGAAGATCAGCTGGGGTCCCTTTTATAGCAAATTCTACATAAGTGTAAGCTAATTAACAGTAAATACAAGTACAATTTCAGAATAAAAACGTTTTCAGGTCTTTTTTTTTATTCAAATGCCTTGACCTATATTCCATGGTACCCCCACCTACTTCACTTCTTCTTAAAGTTTATTACATGTGACAGCAGTAACAACTGACTCTCAAAGATAATTTATTTTTTTCAAAGACAGAAATATCTCGCAGTGTATTCACTGCTTTCACCAAGTTTTGAAAGGGTTGGTGTTCCTGCCCCATCTTGTTTCAGCTGTAAACGTTTCAATGTATAAGAAATGCTCTTCCCTTCCCTGTTTGAAGTTTTGACAGTTGAGGGAGGAAGTTGCGTTCCATCAGGCATCTGTTGATCCAACCGCTGATGTTTGTATTGTTACTTAGTCAGCCAGGTTTAAAGCCTGATCATTTCACCTGTCTGTCCTTGGCTACCCTGAGGAAGGAAGTTACATGTCTAGAAGTGCTGTCATGGAAATGTTCCAAAAATACTTCGTAGTCTCAGTGTGCTGAAGGAATGTTATCCTGCTGTTGTTGCCTTTTGTACCAATCTTGTCTGCTCTGCTTTTTCCCTCTGCCTTGAGATACGAACGACCTCAAGCCCTGTTTGCCTATCCCCTAGGGCTCGGCACTGTTTTACATTCACACATGCATGTTCAAATGCAAACACGCATACAGACACATCCGTATTCATACTCCAGGCTCTCAGACACAGGTTTTGTTCCATAGCCAATATTGAGGTATGCATGCTGTGTGCGTTTTGGTAGTTCGTAACTGGATCTGTCCCCATGTTACACATGTATCAATGTCCTTGTGTTGTCAGAGAGAGAAATGGAGTAATTGTCAGCATGAAGCCACATTACATTCATTATCTATCTATACCGCTTATCCCAAAGGTTTGCGGGACACAAACACATACAGAACAGCTAAAAACTCTGACCTGTACATTAAAGCTCTATTTGGCACCATGGCCAGAATTTACATCTGCAGTGGAGCTATACTGTCACATTTATGATAAACTTTGTCAACAAAAACTATAGTACAGTGTGCAGTAGCTGGGTAGAATGGGCTGCTTTGGTTAAGTTAATGCTAAACCTATCTATCCAATGGGTCTCTTTGTATTTCAAGTTTACATTTTAGGTCATTCATTCTCAAAACATTTACAATTGCAGAAAAACTAGGTTAACTTCTTTTTATCCGGATTGCAAATTTAACATCAGCGTCTACCAGGATTCCACTACTAAAATATTTTTTTTTTAAGTATTCAGCACTTCTTTCTTCCCTTCACATGCAAACAAAACAGAATGATACTGGGAAATTTTCTTTACATACAAGGTCATGGTGTACCACATCGACTTTGGCAGTGGAAATATTCAGCATCAGCAGGCCCCCCCCCCCCCCCCCCAAAGCAAACATGATATCTTCCCTGTTCACCTATGCCATATCTATACAAGACACAGCTGAATATGACAAACAGTTTAAGTAAACATAACATTGAATTGTTTTATTTTAGTGACTTAAATGACATTAAATGAAAAACACAGTAATCACATATATGTTGAAAATTTTTTGGATTACAGATCAGGTTTTGGAGCATGAAATCTGTAATCATCAGTGGAATATGTTTTGAAAGTAGCCCTCACGACCCTGGTCACCTCCAACTGTGCTCCAAAAGGATTTTCCCTTATTTTTTCACTCCGTCTGACTCCAGACCATGTTTAACGTAGCAAGAAGAAGGATAATCAAAACAGCCGTCACTGAGCCCTAAATCTGGTGTCGAGGCTGTGGCTAGACAGGAAATTGATGTGGAGAGATATGGCTCAGTGGCAAACCTTTACCATTAACTCAGCCATGTATGGTAGAGATAGGTGCAGTCAGCAAAAATTGGGTTCCACACAGGCAGTTTTAGGTTTTACCAGACTGTGCTCCCCTCAGCTGCGCCCTGTTCACACCTCGTTGTCTCTATCCACCTCCACTCGCTGATAATCACAAAGCAGGTCTCTCCTTTTTACACTCCTTCCCTTTTTCTCCCACTACAGCTTTGGCCAGGAAGGAGCTTTCACAACTCAACTCGTGTGGCCACCCAAAAAGCAAGGTTGAGTCCAAAGTTTTGCAGGAACTTTGTGCAGCTAGTCCTTGGGTTTCCACAGACTTGAGGAAATGAGAAGGAGAAGAGGAAGCGAGAGAGAGAGGGAGCATGTGTAATACATCGAGAAACACAGACGAGAGAGAGTGAGAGCTGTGTGGAAGCACACCAGCGGAGAAAGAAACCTGATTTATTATCACCAAAAATCAACTGCAGATGTCAGCTCACAGATTCGCCCTCTGCCGCCAATTATAGACACTCACGCAAAGATCTACTCGGCCCCAGAGTTTGCCTCCTTGTACACACACTCCTACACAAACACACTGATTTACACTGAGCTACAGTATATGTACCTGTGAATCCATTTAGACGCATAAGCATGCACACCTGCTTACACAAACCTGTAACTTTGAGAAAATCATAATTCCCTGTCGCAGTTGAAACTGACCCAGTCCTTTCACCCACCTGGATTATTCCCTGCTGATCTCTAAGTGAATGCCAATGATGGATAATGAAGAGGTCCATAAAAAGCATTAGTGGTGTGATGTCAGCAATAAAACGTCCCTGCAAAGATTTCTACCCTCAAGCTTTTTTCCTGCTACATGTTCTTCCACTACGTCTGTCATTATGTGCTATTTTGAAGTCGTTACTGTAATCACCAAACCATCCTCTGGATTTAGCATAATCGGTCTATAGATTGTTGGATTTCATTGTTTAGAGGAAAGAAGATGTGAACTTGATAATGGCTCACATAAATCATGAGAACATGACTTAAATGCTTTTATTTTATCCAGCATTGTGCATTATGTGTACATAATCATAGTCAGAGAGCATTGTCTTGAATTTATGTCCTGATTGTTCAGATCCTGGACCTCCTCAAGCAGCAGACTTTGACCCTGACTAAAGCCCTTGTGCAACTGTGGGGGACACAGAAACATGGTCAGCAACAGGGCTTACTTTGTACCCTCCATATTAAGACCAGCAACTACTCAGTCTTCCTCTGTCACTATTAACCTTTGATAATTAATGGTCTAACTGTAAAGACCAGGTAACCCTGAAGGACCCAAGAGCAGGGAACACACAGGAGACAATGTTGCTGGTAACAGTCAACACTTTACTTTGTAGAGTGAGAGCACAATCCAAAACAGCAGGTACAGGCAAGGGAAAGGAACAAATCCAAAAGTCGGGCTGACTGTCTAAAAGATCCCAACAGGCGACCAGAACCAACAGGGAGCAGGCAATAAGGCAAGGTAGGAAAATGGGCAGAAGGTCATACACTAAGTGTTCAATACAAAGAACGCTGGAATGCTAGACAGCAAAGGTTCTGAGACAAACTGGCAAAGGCCCATGGGAGGGACACGGCTAAATACACCTGAGGGGATTAATTGGCAGAGGAGGTCAGGAGATAATGAGACACAGGTGGGAACAATCAAACCGGCGGGGAAAAAAAGAACAAAGACCAGAAGAAAAGAACACACAACGGACCAAAACCTGAGACTTTTCAAAATCAAACAGGAAGAGACTAAAACTCAGGCCGGGTTGTGACAGTACCCCCCTCATGACGGCCCCGGAAGAGCAGGGTGTCTGTCATGAAAGTCAGTTATCAAGGAGGGATCCAGGCTGTTGCTAGAGGCCACCCATGACCTCTCCTCCCTGGCAGGCTTAAATTTAGGGACATGGAAGGTCGGGTGGATCCGCATGGTGCGGGTCAAGTAAAAACGGACAGCAGCCGGGTTGATAACCTTGGTGATGGTAAAGGGTCCGTTGAACCGTGGGGCTAACCAGACCCTTTGACCAGCCTGACAGGTGGAAGCCCAGGGTCCAAAGGCAGTTGGCAGAGAGTTGGTAGTGCGCACGGGACCTCCTCAAAGTGAGATGACAATGCCTTGGCTGAGGAAGGATACAGATCTATGAAATGTCACAGCTGGATTAATGTAACACACACATACTGTATGTGCATGATGACATTCATGGTTTTTGAAGGTTTAACAAACTACAAACCCAACATTTAGAGCTGCTGTGCCACCATAATGCATTCAAATTGTAATTTGGCATATTAACATGATTAATGAGCACTTCGTTGCTGCTACAGGTGACTGACCCGATGACAAATGCTGCGTTCAGTGCAATGATAAATGTGGCACGGTGATGACGAAGTATTAGCTAATCTGTTGGTTTACACTAACTTAACGATCTGTGGGCCAAATAACAATAAAGCACAGCCTCATTAGTATGTTTATGAGAGCACTTTCATTGTGATAGACGACCATGCGGCGTTCAGTGCCGCTAGCTAGCGTGGCTAGCCTAATGTAAACACCGCAGTGTCCAGCGCTCAGTGACAGACCAACTTGTAAAAACATTTACGATATTAAGAGGAGGGTGGGGGGTGGGAAGGAATTGGATGAGTGTGTGTATGTGAGTGTTTGATAGGGGTCAGCTGATATACTGCCCGGGCAGTTTTTCTGCTGAGTGGAGTGCTTTGGAAATGGCGTTTAGTCCTATTTCTTTTCCTTGTTGGAGGAAGCTAGACTATGAATAAATGCCAGCCCTGGTTTCTCTGTCACTGCCCCCCGCAGTAAAGTCCTGATTTTCCCATGGGGTGTCGCTGCAGAGATCTGTGGGGACTATATCGTCACAGAGCAAAATGAAATGGAGAGATATGTAAAGTTGATTTTGTTTGATGACCATCACTGTTCCAATGTATAACGTCACTGCGGTTGCTCCCTCTTTCACCAGCATCCACTCTCCTTGAGACACTCCAGTCCAGTCAATTCTCCACAGCTTTTCAAGATAACGTCAGTTTTTCGACCTGACCTAAGAGCTTTGCCATGTTTGGAAAGAATGTTTCCATATTTTGACAACATGAGACCACAGTAAGACCACTTGTTTGTGTTGGAACATGGTATCTGTATATGGAAACATTATTCTGGGCAGGCCGTTTATGAACAAAAATATATGATCTGCAGTACAAATCCCTGATACGGATAGAAAGGGGCATGAACACACCATAACTGTTCAATATTTTTATTTGACGGATAGATTTTATCCTTTTCTTTTAGTCTGGTGTAGTCTTTTATAAATACACATATACAGCGCAAACCTGACATCACTGACCTAAGAGTTATATGTAGAATCTTTCTTTTTTATTGTTATACAGCTATGCTATTTATGTAAGTAATGGATTTTATCTGGTATTGCCTCATGGTAGTAATCAGACTGGAGGTCATTCATTTTATATGCAAATACACCACACTTATTAGTTGTACATGAGCATTTTCTTGGAGGACTCATGGTTTATCACTTGAGTGTTTAATTCAAGATAAAATTGAATACAAATTTCCTGGTGCATTCTGAGAAACTATATTGTCAGTTTGATTTTTTTTTTTTACCCAGAGAGTGTAAAATCATTCAGTAGTAAAACTACTTGAAATGTGCTTAGCCACATATTATCTACACTTATCTTTTGTTGTGCAAAGCTGTGCAGAAGAGCTAATTCTCAAAATACAGGTGGCAACTAATGGCTTTATAAATGTAAATGTTATTTCCCTCTACAGGGAAATTACTGGCTAAAATTGTCCATCAGATGTGTTTCTTTAGATAAGCCTCCATTTAAAAAAAAAAACGCATTCATTTTTCTGCAAAAACATCATCCTATTTCTTCTTTAATGGCTAATAAGTTGTCTTTAGCCGTAAGAGATAAATCCAAAATGTTTTATGTGTTTTGTTTTAGGTCATTATTAAGCATGGATGCTCCCACCTTGCTCACAGTTAACCAGTATTAAGTCACAAATGAGTGAACATGAATGTTCTGCATAGTATTTCAGTTCCGACCCCCCTAATTGGTTTAACATTGGCAACCACAATCAAACATATGTTGCTCTCGAGTACGGGAAGTCGTAAACCTGAGTATTTACTTTGTGCGCCCCTGTTTGCACCATTAAAACAGCTAATAGGTAATAATGCATTTCCCCCAATTGATAGCAAGTGCATTTAGTGCTTTGAGACTGTGATTTGTTTGAGTGCAAACTTTGAGAAAGTGAACTAATGGTACTATTAGGGTTCACTTTAAAGCCAACTCTGTTATTTTTTGGGCAGAAGCGGCCAGCTATGTTAAATGAGCTGTGTCACTAATATTGTAAATAGAAGGCTTATGGAGGCACTATGATCAAGTTAATAACTTCAACTCACGTCTGCATTATCTGGCATTTTCACCCTGCTCAGCATATCCAACATTTCTGAGACACAAGCCTACCTCCTAGCCTCGTCCAATCTTGCACCCTGACACCTACTGAAATCTCATCCAGTATCACCAGCTAATAGCTCAAGAGTGACTCTCCCCCCTCAGCTGTTTTATGACTGGTGTTTTTTATGAGACCACAGTGGGTCTTCCAGCCCTGAGAGGTCAGACGGCTCGACAGCGGCGGTCAGAATGAATGGCTCATTTCCTAGGCGTGGCATGATGGAGAGGACACAGTTCCTCTAGCTTTTCCTCCAGGCTGTCAGTGACGAGACACACGGATGGCGCAAATCTTAAAGAGTATGTCAAACCACTGTCTGATAGCCCTGCTTCATGTACTGAACACCATAATGAGTCATTATGAGCCGTTTCAGGGAGACAGATCTCCACAGAAGACGCAGTCATAGATCAGTCAAGAGATCTGTTCCAGCCTAACTGGGAAAGGTAGCTAGTATTTAGCCACCCCCAGAAGATGGGGTTGATTTCATTTTATATGGAGTGAAACAATGAGTCAGGACGGGCTACTGCTGAGCTCTCAATGTACAAGGCAGCCATCCCATCTGGAGGTGACCGAGTGGGATTTCTATCAGCCCACACTGGATATCCCTGCTGTCATCTTTTATACGTTCATAAGGCGAAAGGATGAGGAGTGGCGTGGCGTGGCTCTGAAAACCAAAAAGAATTCTGGCTTTTGCCTTGTGCATTTTATGAGAACGTCATTGGACAGCCCACTCGCAGATCGGGCCCCCACGGCTATAAGATATCTCTGTTTTCCATCACGAGGAAAATACGCATGCACGAACATTCACAAACATGTATAAAAGAACAATTATACACACGTGGCAACAAATCCTTGCAAACACACACACACGATGTGTATGATATGACCCTCAAACACAAGTACGAGTGAAAGCTCACCAGCACACACTGGCTTCCACAACATGTGTGTCAACTTCGTATAAAACAAAAAATCCTTTCTCTTGTCTCTCTCCCTCACATATATATACATACACGCACGCACACACAGCAGCGAGAGTCTGGGAGCAATCAAATAGCTGCACTACATAGCCCGTCTGAATCCTGTTTTCCTGTGAGCCTGCACCCATGTACCAGCGGTTCCTCCCCAGTGCTGCAATAAAACCTCACTAATGACCCCCCTCACCCCCCTCGCCCACACCCTGGCTCTGGCACCCGGCCTGTAGATGCACAAACCGAGGGGCACTTTACGAGTTAAGCGGCCGTGATGTCATCCGCAACTCTCACTTAATCCCGCCAATCCCGGGCCAGCCAGACACACCAGAAGAATACAGCTGCTATTTCTACCCCCTATTTTTTTTCACCGCCCTCATCTCTTCTTTTTGTTTGTTTGTTTGTTTTTTCAGGCTGTAAAGAGTGCTGGCTGTGCACCACACACACATACTCTCAGTCTGTGGGTGGATATTTTTCTAAAGGGCTTGTCCCGAAATATACTGCTTGTCCAATTACTGACACATTAACTGCTTCTCATCTGACGCACCAAGCAGCGAGCGGACACTGACACACTGTTTTCAGAATGACTCTATTCAAGCAGCATAGAGGGATTATAGGTTTCTTTCTGCCCTCTACACAGCTACCTCCATCCAAATAGGAAGTACTCTGACATGCACTCACACTCTGTAAATCTCCCACCTCATGTTTTTTCTTGGAAAAATAAAAAGGAATATGTGATCTACTATAGGTGTGTTTTGGGGGGGGGGTTCAGCCAGCCACAGGATTTGTATATCAAGAAATGTACAGAACTCAAATGAAGTAGTAGTAGTGAACCTCTAACTCTTCCTTAGCAAAATGTCTGTATTGCCATCCTGTCTGCAACTTCAAAGCACAGAGCACACAACTTGTGCACAACTTTTCCCAGCTTTCAGCATAATGTTTTCAGTTAATGTCAGGTTTTCAACAAATCTGAAGTAACAACGAATTTGGCATTCTAATAGTTTAATACTATGATGCAATAATTTAATAGATTTTTTTTGTTTTTTACTGATGAAAGCAGTGGGGTTGTTGCTTTAGTCTGAGTGGTAATTGTGTAAATATTTGTTCCAGATTCAGCACCACAGGTCACAGTATGATGTATGGCCCCTGTCACCTAATCAGCTCCGGGAAATGAGCACACATGCACAGGCATGCATTTAGACACACAAACCAGTTGTTGTAATGTTTCAGTAAATGTGAGCAGGCTGTTTTATTTTATTGAAATCTGTGGTTAGTAAACATCTAATATGTTTTGATTGTTTATATATATATATATTTTATTTTTTTTAAATGCAAACATTCTAGATTGTAGCATCTGAGTAACAGCAAAGATGAAGCTGTCAAAATGTATCTGCATTTGCCGGAGAGGTTTTGCCAACAAAGATAGCAAATGAATGAAAATGGAATTTTAACTATAGCCTACGCCTCTGTTTCACACACACATTATGTTTCCAGATATATACAACCTTAACACTACCCTTCTCTCTCTCTCTCTCTCTCTCTCTCTCTCTCTCTCTCTCTCTCT
>JAVQJF010096979.1:0-18892 GCA_036023855.1 Gadopsis marmoratus | reverse complement strand
TAAAAAAAAAAAAAAAAAAAAAAAAAGGTGTTTTAGCTTCATATGAGAATTAAAATGGCCAAAACACTAGAAAATAATAGAACTTGGAAAAGGGAAATAAACGTCAACTCCATCATTTAAGTAGGTGGGTGCACACTTACCGCTGATCATAAAACAGGCTGCAGCGCTCATCGCCTAGAAAAGAGCAGATCAGTGCAGGTTAAAATGCAGAATGAAGGTCACAGAGATTAGAAAAGACAATGTGATGATAAGCATTGTGTGGACGTGCTTCATCATTTTAAAACTCAGCTGTCTAATCCTGAAAATTCATATCGTTTGATAAAGCAGTGGAATATTTCATCCTAAATCTACTGTTCATAAACAAACCCTACAGTCACAGATTATGAAAATCATCCTAAAAATGAACAACCCCCCCCGCCACTTTAATACATTAGAAAATGCCTGTAATGCTTATCAGTGAATGAGTAGAAGGCTGTAGACTGATCAGAGCAGATCAGATTTATTCTACCTTACCTTATAAACGATCAGATGCAGCTCCTCATAGCCATCCTCTGCACTGACAAATATTTTTGGAAATCGGAATTTGGCCTCTGGATCTTTAAGATTGGTAGGTCCGGTCAAAAACCTGTAGAGGACAGAGGAGAGCATGGCTGTGAGAGTGGTCAAAGTCAAATTCTTCTGAGGCTGCAAATAACAATCACTTTCATTATCAATTCATTTGTCGATTATTGTCTCAATCGTTTAATCTTGGAAACATCAGAAAATTGTTTAAAATGTAAAATCATGGTTTCCCTGAACCCAAGGTGCCTAGTTCAAATGTCTTATTTCTTTTGACCAACAATCCAAAACCCAAATATATTGATTTTATTATCATTGAAGACAAATAAATCATCAACACTCACATTTGGAACCAAAACAGAAGCTTGAATGAAAAAAAAAAAAAGGACTTCAAAAATTATCAAAATTGTTGCCAACTACTTCTCTGGCGTTCAACTAAGTGACATATCTTTTCAGCTCTAGATTCATCCTCAAGGGATCCTGAATATCTACAGCATATTACAGGGAAGTCAGGCTTTTTGGAATTTCTTTCTGACACCATGTAATGGATCGAATGTGTTGCTCAAGGGAGAAGGTCTGGGGGTTACCAAAATGGGTACGAATCATCATCTGGGTACAATGAATATCTACAACAGATTTCACAGCAACAATGACGGTAGCTTTTCAAGATCTCGTGCAACTATGTGTAGCTTTGTCTGCATGGCTCTCCAAGTGTATCTGCAACCTCTTATATTTTACTTTACCTTAGTTGTGACCATTTGTCCGACCATCAAACATTCTTTATCCTCTAGTGTGTCATCAAATCAGACCTGTACAGCTAGGTTTCCTGTCCCATGATAGGTCACCAGGAGTCAGACTTGGACCACTGCAGCAGCTCCACATAACCTTCTGAAACTAGTTACTAAGTTTTGTCAGAGAGCAAACACTTTCTCTAGTTACATGTGTACACTAAAACTGAATAGAAAGTTGCTTGTACTCCCAAGGCTGCAGTGACACTCTACCCATAAGTGTTAGCCAAGGGAGGTACCTCTTTAAATAATATGGTTGACTGTAAATACTCATTATTGTCAGTGGGTCAAAACCACATGATGCCACACCCATTTGACATGTAATGTAGGACACCTTGTCCTTAATTGAGATACATGAGATCAGGGACTTGCCTCCCATAGTGCAACAGGTTTCCTGCCATCTCCGGCCTCAGAGGAGAGTCCCTGCCAGCTAACTAATGAGAGAAAACAGAACAGACAGAAGAGCAGGAAGAAGGGTTAGAGTGAAAATGTGTTGCTTAGCTTTGAAAGCAACATTCACAGCTCATATTCAGGTCAGTAGTGTTGTACGCTTTAAATCATTCTCATACTTTGTATCATCAGGAAGAAGCATAGTAATCAGGAGCACACACTATCAGTGCTAAGATAGTCATGTGATAAGAAATACGCTGTGCATTTGTTTTCTGGAAGCAGGAAGATATCAGTGAGCCTCTTTTCTCGCCTTTGTTTCTTTCATTACATCCTCCATACTTCCTTCAGCTATTCATTGTATGTCCGCTGTATGTCCTCACCTCTGGTTCAGAGTGTCTGGGGAACAGCGATGTGGTCAAGTACTTGTACAGGATCCTCATGTCATCTTGTTCCAGTCCGCTCCTGCAAACCCAACCACAAAGACATAAAACACACATCCTGCCAAAATGCAAAACCAAAATGTGTGTTTGTGTGTAGCATTTTTCAGTGTGCTGCCGTTCGCGGTATGCATCATGAAGTGTCATACGTAATTACTATTCGGCAGTTACGAGCTACAGAGCAACGCTGCTTGGGAC
The DNA here is from genome assembly GCA_036023855.1 of Gadopsis marmoratus. Taxonomy (NCBI): domain Eukaryota; kingdom Metazoa; phylum Chordata; class Actinopteri; order Centrarchiformes; family Percichthyidae; genus Gadopsis; species Gadopsis marmoratus. Next base: position 16,521 of record JAVQJF010096979.1, on the reverse strand, counting down.
AATAATTACACAGCTCTTCTCCGTTGGTACGTTGACAGTTCACAATGAGAGATCACTCTGCTCTCGAGTCATTTCATTAGCGATCCATGTAATTCCCTGTGCATACACACCGAGCCACGTAGTGCAATTAAAGGCAAGTGACACAAGGTTAAAGAGGATTACATGTTGTGTTTAAAGGAGGGATTATACATTGGTATATGGTTGCAAATATGTGTATGGTTGTATATGGTAGTGATTCTCAACCGGGGGTACCTGTACCCCAGTGGGTACTTCTGCTGTTGCCAGAGGCTACGTGGAAAGATTCCAAAATAGCTCAACTAATTTGAGAAAAAAAAAAGACATGATTTGAGTTAAAGAATATATCCACATATTAAGGCAGCTGTAAGACCTGACCACCACCTGTTGTAATTATGTAAGAGTAAGTGAAAACTAGTTAGCAAGCGAGCACACAAGGCTAAACAGGTTGCTAAAAGTAATGACTTAACAGTTAAATAATTAGCTATGTAATAAAGTAATGGATAAATGGATCACTCATGGTGGTAGTAGTACGACTTCTGACCAAACCAAGCTAAGTATTGACACTTAAATTGTATCAATCTCCACTTTTATATAATCAATATAGTATTCTACATTTGTAACATGCTAGGTGGGAATCGATGAAAGGGTACATGAGTTCAGTTGACAGGGCTGTGTGCGTACCTTAAACCAAAAAGGTTGGGAACCACTGGTTTAAGGTTGTAGCCTACATGCTTTACATTAACACACAAAATTAGAAACCGTTAGGTGGACTTCAGGGACAAGCGTGAGCAACAAGTGTTGAGTCTGTACCAGATGAGCTGGTCGTTATACAGGAAGGCTGTGTATTTGATCAGACTCAGGCTCTCCTCCACCCTGTTGACGAAGGACTGGATCTTCAGGTAGGTCATCTTGTCCAGCGGGAAGAAGCTGATGCCTCCAAATACATCCAGCAGGTCACAGGACTGCAAGTGAAGCGTCTGCAGATACTGGAAACCCGAGCATGAACACACACGCAACGAAAAACAGGAGACAGCCCAGAGACACAGGAGAAGGAAAGGAGAAAGGGGTTTATTTATCTGCCTGTAAGTGCTTGCTTACAGCACAATATGGACAGAGAAATAAGAAACTCTGATGCATTGTGGAGATGCTTGAATCATCCCGAGAACTGACACTCAACCTCTGATACACACACCACAGCATCTCTCTTTCTCTCTGTCTTTGGGTTACATGGCGGAGAGGGAAGCCCGTGTTAACTTAAGAAGGGTGTTCCCTAATTAGAAATTTTATACTTTTACATAAGTTTTTATCATCCCAGCCAGGTGACCGTTGCACGAGGCGAAGGCAGATAATTAGTGAGAAATCAGGCACGACTGCAAACTTCTTTTCAGCAGCTTTCCTGAATGTGAGATGAGAATTTACAAAGAAACAAATACAGTCACTGTAATGACCAAGTATCATCAGTGGAGGCCATCCCTTGTGAAAACACTGACCTTCAGGCTCTACTGACTTTCTATTAACAACTATGTGCCTATTATTACATTTAAATGAATCATGCTATCAAAGCAAGGTCAACATATGCCAGGCATGTCATGAAAAATTAATGATATGAAGACCTAGCAATAAAGACTTTATGGACAGACGTGGACTGCTTTTTACCCTGTAGAAGAACTTTTCAAGCTTCTGAATAAGCAGCTCCACTCCACCGGCTTCCATTGCTCTGCCAAACGTGCCATTGAAGAGCTACAGCACAAAGAAAATAATAACCGTTACCAGATTAATCTATTTGCATTATAAAAATGCCTTAAATTGGTAGTTGGGAGGTACCGTAGAGGTGTAATTACATGGCTTTTAGAAGGGGAGTCTACACTTAACATAATGCAAAAAAGGTGTTAAAGTTGTGACAGATTCTTAAGCATACCTTGTACATATTGTAGCATTGCCTTACCACTGCACCGTATACTGTGTCCTACAGAGGCAAGAGCACATGGTAAATAAAATTGACTATATTCAATGAAATACATACAGATGTTGATGAGTATCTGTCAGTACTCACAAGTACTTCCTCTTCCTGATATTCTATTGTGGGAGGTTTACCATCTTTGCTCGGTTTCTCAATCATTGGGTTTCGAACCACCTGAAATGTCAATTCGAAATACAAGCAGCGGATAAAAAAACAGATTAGAGAGGTGAAGCTAAATCGCATTCCAAAGACAAGTCAACAATGTCTAGACAGAGTAAATACTGAACAAGTAATGCACATGTGACCCTTTTAGATACCATGACTATCCAGAAACTGTCCTCAGGCTCAAAGAAAAACTGCCGGTTCTTCTGTGTGTGCAGAGATTTTGCTGGTTTTGTTGGGCAGAATGTCCTGGAAGACAGAAGAGTCGTGAAAAGAAAGGAGACTCACCCATGCAAGGGGATCAGCCCCATTAGATATGCATCAGTGTGCATCTGGCCACTTGTTGCACAATTTCCCTATTCTGATATGCTTCAGGTTCAAAGAAATGACACTTTCCTTTTGGTTTGTTTTAACACAGCTTGTCAAACAAAGTCATTTAATTAAGGTTAGACACTTTTTCAATTCACACCAAGTCTTAGCAAAAGGCTAAACACACACAGATCCACACAGTCATTTAAATGATAGGGAACAAATGCTACTGTAGCTACACGCCGCTGCTGTTTCAAGTACAGTACTGAACTCTTTACCTGGTGAACTGTACAATGGCTTCACAAAGGCCCACATTTCGGATCTTCTCATTCTTCTCCACATCACTTGGGTGGTAAAACAAAATCTTCTTCTCTTCCTGAAAAAGCAAAACACCGTGGAATTAGCAATGTAATTACACTATCAACATGGTTTCCCAATAACCAGAGTTAAACTAAAAGCTTAGCACTTCTTCCTCTGAGAATCAGCCTCACCTCCCCTTCCCGTGGTCCAAAGGTAGGGTTGTAAACGAAAAAACTGAGCAGAGATGGTGTGTACTGTTTCTCTTGCATTCCTGAGGCCATTGTGGGACTGTAACAGACAAAAAGAGAAAGCTGACAGAAACAGATATAAGTTGAAAGACCCCCAGATTCCCTGCAGGTTACATCAGTGTCAGCCTCGCATCACCACAAACACGCATTTACCTAATCATCAGCATTAGTGTAACTTGTGTCTGGATTTCCTCTGCTCCAAGGGCAGTTTGGTTAGCATGCCTGAGAAATTAGTACATCACATACTGAAGCCAAATCTAGAGATATCACGCACTTCTAACTGGAGGGTCCACACACACTTCGTAAAGTATGAATTAAAGAATGTGAGTATTAAACTAGCAAGATCACAATGGAAGAAAATCTCACTGGATGTTCTCGAAAATTGTTTTTTATTATTGCACCAAAACAGTGGTGGTAAAGTTGACCCAAAACCTGAACACTTCATGGTGGTAGGAATTATTGTTGCAGGGCATTAGCTTTAGCTGTAGGGGCAATACGACGACTCACTACAGTGTCAGATAGCTTAACCATAACAATCACGTTTGGAATCCAATGTTAAAATCTTAACTTGCATGTAGGCTAACATGCCGTTGGAGGAAAGAGGTTCAGTAGGTTCGTTTTTACTTCAGTACAATACTTGTATTGTATAACTGTCCTTCGACACTTTACGCCTCTAAATCTCGGGAGGTACGTGTGTCACTGCTATGTTACTGTAAACTTAGCCTCTGCGAGCTGAGCTAAAACCCGGAGAGTAGAACCCCCCTCGATGTCACACTGGCTAGCTGTATTTTTTGTAAATTATGACTTAATGAATTAAAGACACAGGGCGACTTATGAGGCTCTGTAAGTTGCCGAGCACAGCCACTTGACATTAACTGTTGCCAAGCCGGCGACCAGCCGACATTAAGGCAGCCTGGGCAGCTAGCTGGATAGCTGGCTGTGCTAGCACTACAGCACCGTTTGCAGAAACCCAGCCGGAGAAAAACTCGGTGACACGAACAGAACAACACGACGGCAACACTCACCTTACAGAGCATAAACCCAACACGTCCAGGTGCCTGTGATTATAGAAATAAAAATAAAGAATGAGGAAATGAGAGCAGATGCAGCATTATACTTTACATTCTTAACTTCCTGCTTTTGACAGCGCGGTGTCACAAGCTCGACTGCTCGGGTAAAACCGATTTCAAGGTAAATACAGGTTCCTAGTCCATACAGGGAGCAGGAGGTGTTATGACGTGTAGAATAAGTTCTGGGTTATTAAACGTAGTTGGAATTCACAATGAAGTGGGTTCGATATACGATAATATTTGGTTTAAGATATACTTAGTGTTGGGCGTCAGTCATGTTTTTTTTTTTTTTAGATACACTTGTTTGCAAATAGGTTTTGGTCCTCATTTTACACTGGGGATTATGATGCCACCCAATTTCAGGCAAGATAGATATTTCACCAAATGTCCCCTACACTTCATCTTAACTTAGCTATACACTTCTTTGGTCCTGCATTTGATGACCTCCTCTTGCAACTCTGTATTGCACAGTAGGCACAATGATGGCGCACTGTGCTGTTTGCTTGGATTTCTTAACAAACCTCAGCAACTCTTGTAACAATGACAATAGGAAGCCTGTTGTATACTAGCTACTCGTAGAAAGCCCTGGGGGATTTGTGTAATCTCTACCTTCAGTCCTTTGTATAATTTATACCACACATTTACGTTCAAATCAATCCTTTTTATGATATAACCTTAAAACCCCTAATTAAACTCATACTAAATTCAAATTGCTCAACTGTAAACTTTTTAGTAGATGATGAATAATGAATAATACACTACATGTCGTCATGAGGTACATTGTCACTAACATTAGTATGCACTTTGTTTGTCTCTAAATCATCATATTCATCTTCTCTTGAGTGATCTTCTCTTCCAGTGAAGTGATGATTTTGTGTTTGTATTCGAAGAACTAGAAACATGATTTAAATCATAATTATAAAATTGTTCTACTTTCAGGTAAGAATCAAATATTTTTTCACACATTTCGTCATATTCAGACATGCAACACTGTTAAATACTCCCATGATGCTTTTCTTCCCTGCTCTCATTCATGTAGATTATGCTCTCTAATCAGCTAGCATTTGTACAGTACATTAATGCGTTATTGTTGCACATTAATCTGTCTTTATTTTTTGCTGCAATATAATATGAGGAATTATTTGGTAATCCTTTGTTTACCCATCTTACATATTTTAAGAAGAGATAAGAATTAAGAGGCAATTTGTGTTTCCACATGTTTATTCATCTCATTGGTTGTCAGCGGTGGGGTGTGCACAGAAAATAAAAACACAGTGGAAAGACAAATTGAAAGTCTTTAAATGGACAAACGTTTACTGTCTTTAAATGGACAAAAGGTAATTTAAAAATGATGAGCGCACACAGAATTTCGTAGAAAACAAAATAAATCACTGGGAATAGACGTTGGATCAGGAGACTCCAGAGGTCGGGAGAAGACTGAAGACCAGAAGACTTTTTTTTTAATCCTTTCATCTGCAAATCTCAGGACAGGACCATAGTCTGGAATTCTAGACAAAGAAAAGCAGGTTGAAATAGCAATGCCTTTGCCTTTCATTCAACATCATAGAATCAAGCACATTTCAACCTATGCAGAACCGATACATGTATGATTGACACTGGGATCAATTCTAAAAATGTAATTGACAGAGAGCTGCAAAATATATAGAAACACACACTAAAAATCCTTTGTCCTCTTGTGTAAGAATGCAGAGCTCAGATGTTGCTTGTAATTGGACGAGGGGCAAAACTGGGACAAGCATTCTGGAGAGCATGCCTTCTACTGTCAATGCAGATGGTTTCTACACTGATAAACCTGAAACAACATGGTCAAAACTCTGAGAGCAAAAGGTGGATTCAACCAGAGCTCTACAGAAAAAATGCTTAAGTTATTGCTCTTTCGTTATTAGATTAAATCAGTTCATGGAGATTTGAGCCAAACACCACCCGCCCTCATGGATGCATATGTACTTAAACTGAGTACGAAGAGAAATGCTAATGCAAATAATTTGTCAGCTGATGCCTGTTTGACATTTTTTGGATATGTATGCCTGTATAAGTATGCCTGCTACTAAAGAAGCCTGAGGCCGTGCACAGTGATGACATTCAATATTAACATTTTTCTTCAGCATCAGGAGCAAATCGCTCAAAATCTTAGTTGCATGATTCAAGATCTCAGTATGTAGTAAATTTTATTTAACAAAAGATTGGATATATAAAAGAATTTTAATGGTAATGGTTGAGTTAAACCTCAATGGCCAGAACCAAGTACAACAGTGTCTGAAGAGATAAGCCTGAATTGTGATTGAATTAAACATTTTAAAATTAAGTAAACATGTTTGGTCCAACCAATGAGATAATTTCTGCCGTCATCTTGGGTTTGTACAAAAACAATCTGCGAAATCAGATACCGACCCTCTGCTCCAATTTTGCCATCACTGTCATCATCAGCTGCTGAGACGAAACGTTTGGTTTCTGCCTCAGTCAGTGTCCGTGCCCCGGGGACGAACCGCTGCAGGAAGAACCTACAAACACACACACACACACACACACACAGTATATTTGCTGTAATTATTTGAGTTGACTGTTCATTGACGCATGCAGACACACATTTAAAAACACACCAATTCCTAAATTGCACGACTCGAGAAGACCCTCAGCTCTTGTCACACAATAGCACAAGGGTGAATTATATAGCACAAATGCAACAATAACACTCTGCCCATAGTGGGTTATTAGGAGACAGCTTAATGGTGCCATCCCAATAATACAACTGCAGTAACTCTCTCTTTCTGTCAGACACACACAAATTGTTTACTTATCTCTGCCATTCACTACAAATACTTTTACATGAAAATTATGTTTGAGTAAAAGAATGTAAGCAGCTTTTTATGCAAGAAGGAAAACATTTGATTGTTTCCGTTGCATTAGTGTATTTACAGTGAAGCAAGCTATACATGAGAATTTCAGCATGAGTTAGGATAATGTGTATTATGCAGGAAAAGGAATCAAATGTTATAGGTGAAGAATCCAATTATATTAGGTACTTGTAAGTATCCCAGGGAAGTGTCAAGGTTATACATTAACCAACTGTCATTGTTTCACACACTTGAGTTCAGACTCCTCGATATAGCCGCTGTTGTCGTCATCGAGAATCTGGAAGACATCTTTGACTTCCTTGGGCGTCTTTGAGGACAGGCCACACAGCTGGAAGAACTTCTTGTAGCAGAATGAGTCCGGAGCTGGAAACACACAACACACATGTGCGCAGTGATACACAACTATAGATAAAATATTCAAATAAATCAAATAAGAGCAGAAGAGATTAAAACAGCATGTGGCTGCCGTCCAGGTAGGTAGATTTTCCACCCCTGCTTTTATCTTTTAAGTCCAGTAAACACATGCCTACACTAAAACGCACAGGATGATTGAAAGCCTTTTCAAATTCAGATTTCATCACCATTCAGTTAAAGCTGGAGATGACTTTAGCGGACAGGATACTGTGCAATATTCAAAAGAATGCAGCCCTACAGAATCAGATTAGGCAACCTTTGTAGGAGAGTGTTTTGAACATGAGCACGACTGACAGATTATGAGTAAGTCGACTATTGTGGATCAGGATTAATGTGAGTTTGATCATAATTACATGTGAATTGTAGTTAATTAAAGTTACAGCTATTGCTCCTGTGAAAGGTATTATCATAATATTGAAATCATGACTAGATGAGTCATGCATTATGGATAATTTGCTTACTGGCATTTAAATGAATCATGGGCAGTTTCCAATATTGGTAGGACATGGTCCAGTGTGTGTGTGTGTGTGTGTGTGTGTGTGTGTGTGTGTGTGGAAATGTACCTTGACAGTCCTTGACAGCATTTTCAATGGCCTCAGCTGAAAGGATGGAGGTGAGCGACATGTTGGTCCTGTAGGGTCAAAGAAAAGCTCAGTAAATTATTCAAACACACACAACACCTACACAGCTAACCCTAACCCCTAACATTAACCTAAACCTAACTAACCCTAAACTAAGTGTTCAAACTAAAACTGAATGAATTACATTACGGGGACCTGCGTTTTGTCCCCAGAAGGAAGGCGAGTCCCCACAATGTGACTGTGTAAACATATTTATCTCGCCCCAACATGAGTAATACATGTCCGCTCTCTCTCTCGCTCTCTCTCTCTCGCTCTCTCTCAGTCACACATTTTCTTCACCAACCTCAGGCTTTGTGATTTGGTCCCAGTCCATTTTTGTGACATGCTGGATTAACATTTTTGTATTTGCAGATGTATCTAGGTTAATATTTTGATCCCATCAAAACTCCAGTCATGATTGTCTGACAAATATGCCTGAGTTGTCAGCAAAGAACAAATGAAGAGAATCACTGATATCACTAACTTGAATGTATTTTGGCAAATTCAGAAAGCTCTGCTGCTCTTTGCCCAAGGGTTTTCATGTGTTCTGTTTACTAAATGCATAGTAATTATCTTATGATCTGTGGCTGATTCATTACGCTTCCCGGTTGGATTTACCCCTGGCAGCCTCTTAATTACTGAGGCGATTTGCTGCCCTTAATTGCGTTGACTGGGCTGTACAAGATAATTGGCACTTCAGGTATGTACTAAAATGATTGGGGAGGGGGGTGAAACTTATATTTGACTTATTTTTATGTATATAACTTGTATTTTTGAGAAAAAATTAAAAATGCTTTTCAGACCCCTTGCCGCCCTCCTAAACATTTTAGCACAGTCCCTTAAATCCTGAGGAGTGTTATTATTATCTTGGGTTTTTATGTATAGTATAATTTTTATGTTTTTATGTTATGCTTATCATGTTATAGGAATATCTTATAAATGTTTTGTGGGCTGAAAACAAATCATTAATCAACTAGTCCTTTCATGTTGATAGTTTATAGTATAGTATATATATATATATAGTATAGTTTATATAGAGAGTTGGTCTAGACCTGCTCTATATTAACAAGTGCTATGAGATAACTTTGTTATGACATGGCGCTATATAAATCAAATTGAATTTAATTGAATAGTTTGGAGGATTTTAATGGCTAAAGTACTTCTGTTAGTAGGCTAACAAAGAATTTCAGGCTAAGCATGTCTAAAATGTGTATAATCTCCTGCAAGAGCAAAAAAAAGTTCATAAAAGAGAATACGGACTAGCTCTGCTCCCCGCCAAGCCTCACAGAGCAGGCAGGTGTAGCACACCTGACCAACACCTGTATTCTCCCTGTGCAGCCGTGGGACTCACCACTGTTGGCTCAGGTTGCTCTCCGTCCAGGTCCAAAGCAGCAGCAGATAAGGCTTTGTGGTGCCTGGTGACAGCTGGCTCAGTCTTATATAGGCTGGGGTTGGATGCGCAGACGGATGCTTGAGTTTCCAACCTGTCCGCGGATCAAATTTTTCCTGCAGCCAGCTAGTCCTTCTCGTGTTCCTCACCTGCTCACCTGCCCAATTAACCTTGACTGTTTGTATCCACTACACACTGCTCTGTTTTTCCCTCTCTCCCTTACTGTCATAACCCCTCTCTTTCCCTTTCTCACCCCTCCCTTTCTCCATCCTCTCTCTCTCTCTCTCTCTCTCTCTGCAGGTGCATGTGTGGAAGCTTACAGACATCTCAAATTTAATCAGGACCCTTTTCATCTCTTTGGTTTTAGTGAATTCTCTCCTAAATTCAGATGACCATAGAGCAGCAGGTCATAAATCGTCTTATGACTCACCAGGGGACTGTTATCCTCATCAGCAATCATACATTATGTATCACACTGATATTAAATAAGGACTCACTGTTTGACTGTCTGGGGTGTCTTTTCTTTACCTACAAGCCTGCTTAACAGGTTGAAAGAGAACCTTTGTATATATTTAAGCTGATGTAAGACGTTGTGTTAAAAAAAAACTTCAAGTGTAAAAGTAACATTTGGCAACTACTGCGAGTAAGAAATGCTTTGATACATTTACTGTGATGAGCCAATGTAGTATCCAAACAGATTGTCCTCAGAAGGAAAGGAAGTTGACAATATATATTGATAAATATACCAAATAAACAGCAAGATATTCAGTCAAAATAATTATAGTAGTTGAATTATACCACTGCTAGTTTCCACATACCAAAAAATGTCTTATGAGGTATTTCCACATGAGAAATACTTGACTTATAAACTCAAATCACTCTTTATTAACACGTGTAACAAGGGTTAGGAACACATATGCACACACCTGACCTACTGTAAGGTGAGATATTTTAGTGGAGTTTGCATCTGGTTACCATGACAACTGGACACTGTAAACTGGTGAGTTTGTTATTTGCAAAGGGAAGCCTTTCAAACCACCTGACACAGCAGCATCTCAGGTGAATGCAGTCAGCAGTAACGGCATTCACAGTGAGGAAGGATGCTTTTTTGTAATGAGAACCAAGAGAATACATCTCATTATTCTTCAATGTGTCACACGCAGTGAACCTCTGACTTAATAATTTTTCAGTGACAGCATTTTTAGTAGTCTCACAGCTACTTGTTGTAATAAAAAAGTAGTTAATTGTATGTCCAAGCATCCAGGTTTGTATTATATAAAACATTCAAGCTCGTGAAGAACTTGTGACTTTGACAGATCCGAGGCGCCACCTTCTGGCTACTTCCCACCAATGCAGCGCTGTCTTTACATGGGGCATGACATCTGGAGGAATTAAGCTTCGTAATGTATGACATGAGATCTGGATTAAGTAGGGCAGGAGTTGGATGCATGCGAGTGTGTTTGTGCATAGGAGTCTAGATTAAGATGTTTTTTTACTTGGTATAACATCAAAACAGCTGGATGAGACTTCCAATAAATGTCCTTGTTAATGGTGTAAAAGGGACGTTTAAAGTGAGACTATGAAAGAACCTTTGAAAGAACACATTCTCCCTCTTACGAATGAAAAGTTGAATTCATAAGTAATAATGTGCACCATTGATATATTCGATAAACTCATTAGTTTTTCTGCTACAGCCTTATCTGGTCTGGTATGGCCAGTAGCTTATGGTTGCTAATGTTAGCTACTGTTAGCAAACTTTAGGCAAATATTGCTGTATAATTAACATTACTAAGTCAGTTCCCTGACTTTATGACTCCTCTCCACTTGTTGCTGTGTTGCTGCAACATTCGATTAGCATTTTAGCTCATTTTTTACCATTTTGCATTAGTGTCCCTTGTAGCCACAGTGGTTGCAAAGGTTACACAGTCAAGCTTTAAGTGAAAGAAACAGAGAATTTATCATCATTTGGCATCAATGGCCTCCAAGGTTATCATGAAAAATGCACTTAAGGTTTTTCTTAAAATAAAATGTTTTAGATAAATTCACTAATTGGTCTGAATAAAATGGTCAGATTTACTTTGTAAAATGTGTTTCCTATTCCCAACAATCATGTAAAATCCTCTTCTTTAGTGTAAAAACTAAGGAGCTCAGTGTGTTACCTTTGCTGTCAAAACTATGTACTTTGTTACTTTCTTTGATTTACTCATTCACAGCTGTATTAAAGACCAGGGTCAGACTTGTGTTATTGAAAAAGAACCTTTATTGTTTTCTCATCGTCCGTCTGTTTCCCATAAAAGTGCATCATTACTGATCTCAGGGTAAGCAAAACTCACATAGTGAAACGATGACAGAAGTGAGAGAGAGAAAGACACAAGTCAGCCATGCTATACACTTAGTCAGGTACATTAATCGTGGACAAATGGGTGAGCACGGCCAGAGAGAGAGAGAGAGAGAGAGTGAGAGAGAGAGAGAGGGAGCAGTTTGTTTACAGTCGGGGGTGAAAGGTCAAGTGTATAAAAGTAGTGTGGACAGTCAAAGAGAGAGAGAGTGAGAGGGAAGAGGAGAAGAAGGGAGGAGTATGTCTTGGCTCAAGTTGTTCCTTTAGAGTGGTGAAGTAACATGTTGGTCAGTTTATTCATTTAACCCTTGACCATGACAGCGAACTCTGCAGGGACAGACAAAGAAAGAAAGCATTTTTTTTTATGTTATTTCAAGATCTTTGGAGTGCTTTACATTTATTTGAATCCACTAAAATCTGGTTTTAATTCCAGATATAGTTCTTCTTGTGGCAGAAATAGACATTTTCTCACCATCAATTCCAATCTTGCCGTCACCATCGGAGTCACCGGCCTTGAGAAACGTCTTGGTCTCAGCATCGGTCAGAGCTCTGGCACTGGCAGCGAAGTTCTGCAGGAACAGCCTGGAGACGACATTCAGAAAGAAATACTGAGTAAATACGCCTTTAGAACAGAAATAGGCCTGTAAATATTTCTTCTGTCAGATCACAGAGCATTTCTCGCATGGAGCTGATTTGTTTTGACAGTTTAAAAGAGTAATTTTTTTGAATATCTCCAAAGCCTAACTGATTTACTCACTGTATTCTTCTCATTGTATTTAGTTCTGGATAATTTGGGATTTCTCAATAAAAATGCATTTAATTTGGCCCAAGCGTCTGTTCCAAAGGAAGACGATCCCTGCACTGCAAGGGCTCAGAGGGGCTTGAGGTGAAAAGAAAGAGATGGTGCCTACTTGAGCTCATCCTCCTCAATGAAGCCACTCTTGTCCTGGTCAATGACCTCGAAGGCCTTCTTGATCTCCTCGGGGCTCTTGGCAGTCAGGCCGACCTTAGCAAAGAAGTCCTTGTGCTTGAAAGAGTCGGCAGCTGTGAGGAGACAGAGAAGGGATCGTATCAGACATTGCAGATATGTAACACATGAAATTAAATGTGTGTTGCAACTGCACTGGTTCTCATTTACAGGGCCTTGGCAGTGACCACTGCTCTGATTCAATTTTGCATTCTGTGTGCTTGCTGCACTGTTGGTCCAAGACAATCCTGCAGTGTTAAATGCAGAAAAGATGCAAGGGGGACCTTCTAACTTGCTGTAACTATAATCTGGCAATGTGATTCTGTATTAGCCACTGAATTCTGCAGCACAACATTCAACTACAAATGAGTAAAGTAAGAATCCAGGTCATTTTCTAATGCACGATATTGTGGACGTGCTGCTACCATCTAGCCTCTTCCCAATTGTAATACTGCATGCTGTGTCATTTTCATTGTGGGGTTTACCTTGGCAAGCCGCAAGGGCTGCAGTGATGTCAGCTTCACTCAGGATTCCAGCAAAGGCCATTTTTAACTGAGGGAGGAGAGCAGAGGACAAGTCATCAGTTCATCAGTTCGGCTGTGGCAGATCAGACAGGATGAGGCAGTTTTATTTCGAGTCTAAGCGTTGTTAAGTTCCCTCATTGCACTTTACAATACAGCATTCAAAGTTAAAGAGCTACATGTGATCTTCATTATGCCATGCTATATATTTTAGTCCCTCTCTGGGAGTATTCCTCTCTGGCAGCCCCAAAAGATAAGGCACAAATGATCAGAAAAGGTAGTCCAATTTTTCCAGAACCAAGCTCTCCAAGGCAAAAGATTAAATATCCTTTGCAGCTGTGGTTGGTTGGCAAATAGATTTTTCCCATTTGGTTCCTTAGTTAGTCCAAAGCCAAACTCTGAGTTTCTGATGTTCAGAATCTGGCCTTTTCCTCGATTTATATCCCATAGCAAGAAGTTGAAGCTCTGAACCCATCTTTGAGTCAGGCAGTAGTGCCTAAAGGTCTGCAGCTCCTCAGTGAAACTCACCTTAGGGTTATGTCTAAGACAAGAGTGAATTCGCTCAGATGAATCTGCTCACTGCAGTGAAGCCCTCAGCCACTCTCTCAGGCTTATATACCTTCACTCACCCGAAATATGATGCATAGGCTATGTAATAGACACTGTGTGCAAAGGAGTCAAAGCATTCGGTCGAAAAATGTGTCCAGTAGACAGAGCTGTTCTATTTATATGCACATAAATGAAGATGCATAAATGGTAGGCTAAGTGTAGGCCTACGCAAAAGTGCTTGATATTGCATAGGGCTAATAATATACGCTGCTGATTTGGGTGAAACGTTGTCTGTGGCCATGTAGTTTTGATCCGTTAAACTCTGCAGAGCACCACGGAGTGAAGAATGAGGTAAACCTTTATATTGTGTGTTGCAAATAGTCAGACAGATCAAGCAGGTTTGTAAAGTGTTGAAAGTTATTACAGCTACGTATCCTGTTATCCGACAGGTTTGTTACAGAATGACACTTTTGTTTTTAAGAACTGAATTTCAGAGTCTGTGCCATCATATCAGTATGTTAAACATTGTAGCCGAGACTTTTCTCATGAGTAATGTAAAGGTTTATTATCATGTCAAACCCAAACGGTCCAATGTGACTTTTAAATTTCCTCTTTATTATGATGGTTGGGATGTTTGTAAAATATATTCTGTAGGCCCCCTTTGAATGTCAGATTTCATTGCCATTTTAGCCAAATAAGCCTGTCTTCTAAAGTATTGCAGTAAGAGACATCCTTAATAAAAACATGATTAACAAAATACAATGTCATTATCTCATTGTGGAGCATACAGCACAGCGCTATACTTTTACACAGTAATCACCACTGGTGATGAATTACACTACACGTGGCACCTGAACTGCACCGTTTCGGTAAAATTGCCTGTGCGCAATTGACGTGCGTAAAATATCTGCAATGACTTAGCTGGCATTCCAGTGTCAGAAATGACTAGAGGTTGTGATTGATTATCGCGGACGATGTGGTGACCGAGTTAAAAAAATCATATTACATTTTTAAAGACACAGAAAGTCTTCATATGTTTAGATTTCTGCAAAGATCATAACAGGAATTTATCCAATAACTAATAACTAATATATCTCTGTTCTGGCATTTGGCTCAGTATCATGCATTTGAGGACATAAGACCTCATGAAGCATATTTGACCAAACGGGATATTACAAATAATTAATCGCTATTTAGCATAGTTCCAAACATATTCTGTGCTTCTCATAGAAAAAATAAAATGTAAGCAAAGAACAAATAGAGTTCATGGCCTCTTGTATAATGAATGTTTCTGCATATTTCAGCTTAAATGTTGCAAACACTGTATCATTTCAGATGGCTCGTTCTACAAAGTAGAACGTATTTTAATGAATGTAAAGTCAGTCTTTGTCAAAAGGTGTTAAAAGGAATGAGTAAATATGGACAACTTTATGGGAACAAGATAATGAGACGATCCCACTGTGGGCGACAGTGCCAACGTGGAGAGGGGTGCCAGCGGGATTAATTCAAATGCTTTATTTAATAGTACATCATCTACTACCATGCAGCTGCAGTTTGCCAGGTTTTATTTTTGGTAATCTTACAGCCAATCAGGCCGTTTCTCCATATGGCGATGAAACGATTTGTGATGTTATTTTAGGAAACATTGAAATCTGATATCACAACCGGTATCATCATCATCATCATCACCATTATCATCATCATTTTAACACTCTGGTGTGGGACCGTGTGTTTACGTCATGACAAAGACACTGCTCACATTGAGCCAAACTGAAATTAAATGAGGAACTGGTCCAGGGGTCTTTCCATGCCCATATTTGCTACCATGACGGGTGCAGGCTGTTATGTGCCTGTTATACTTCAGGTGGCAGTGTTGAGATGACCTTGTGACTAAAATGATATAGAGCTGATATTGAAATATCAGCACATTTTAATTGTATGTACACATGAACATATAACCTATCAAAACATTCGGTCAGATTATGTGTATATAATAAATTCTCACTTTAAGCACAAACTGATCTCTTTTAAATCTTAAATGTGTTGTGTTATTTCTCACTTCCTGCACTGCAGCTGTTTCAGGTGTGTGGCGTCTCAGCAGCCAGAAAGAATACATACAAATATATATTTCTTTTATTTGTCTCACTCTGCTTCTTAGTCACTTCAAATCTTCTCAAAATGCTCTGTGGAACTAATCTCTGGCCTTTAACATTTGCTATGGTCAAATGAGGTCTCTCACCTCAAACGACTTGGCGATAGATACTGTAACTATTCCTGCCCTTCAATATCAGGTTTAAATTACAAATATGTCACAGCAGGGATGAAACCCATCAAGCTAGGCTATGAGCGTTTGTAATTTGAGGCGGTGAAGAACGATCCCCTGTAATATTTGTATCTGAAATGTACATTTGGAACAAATTTAGAACGCTAAACCGTAATTTCCAACACTTTAGTAAGCAAGTAGGACAGGTAGACACACTGAAATTGCATTAAGATCACATTTTAACAGATCAACAACCACATAAGAACTGACGATTTTACTATCGCTCTAAGTAGCTCGAAGCTGCAGCAGATATTTATTTTGCCGCCTGTGTGAGCTCATTTATGATTACAAAATGAACTACGCTTCCCTTATGCTCCACTGCAGAGCAGGCACTGGTTTATGGAATGATAGGAGTGCCACAATAAAGAATAAATATGTAAATAAAAGAATAAAAGAATACGACAATAAATGTGGAAATATAAAGAGAAATAAATGAAAGAATAAAAGAATACGACA